>KZ613592.1:0-29814 GCA_002865625.1 Hyaloscypha hepaticicola
AAAAAATATTTATTTAAAAAATATTTAATTTAATATATTTTTTATTATAAAAATCTTTTATTTAAAATATTTCTTATTTAATTAAATCTTTAATTAAAAGATTATTTATTATTAAAGAAATTTTTATTTAAAAGAATTTAAATTCTTAATTTAAAAGATTCTTTAATTAAAAGGATTTTATATTTAAATAATATATTAAATTTAAAAGAGTTTTTAATTAAGGAATTTTTTATTTAAATAAAATAAATATTTTTATTATTATTTTATTATTTTAAATAAAAAATATTAAAAAATTTATTAAAAAAGTCTTTAATTTAAAATACTTTTTATTATTAAAAATCTTTATTTAAAAGAATTTTTATTTAAATAATTATTATATTTAAATAATATTTTAAATTTAAAGTTTTTATATTTATTAATTCTTATATTCTCTTTATTAAATTTATTTTCTGTTTTAATTTTTGAAAAAATTAAATTATTATAAATAATAATCCGGATTATATATAAATTTTTTTTTTAATAATCTATTAACTAGACCTAAATTATTAATCAAATGAAATCCTTATAAAGCACTTAATTAAGATAGTATTTTAAATATTAAATAAGTGATAAAAATTGTAAAGACTCTTAAATTTAAGACTATTATATTTATATAACTCTCGTGTATTATTTCGCACTCATTTTATAATAGTAGAAAGTATTATAAAGGTCAAGATATAATATTCAATAATCCAATTATATTAGGAATACTAAATTAAAAAGAGAAAAGTATCTTATACCCTTTTAATATTTACTTATACTCTTAATCTGAAATGTTAATATTATAAATATTAATTCTCTTAGTTTAAAACTAATATAATTATAATCAAATTAATTATATAACGAATATCTCGATTATTATACATTTCGTATTCATTTTCCGTACTCATTTTTAAAAAAAATAAATTATTACAAATAATAGTCCGAATCACGTATAAACTTTTTTCTTAATAATCCATTAACTAGGCCTAAATTACTAGTTAAACGAAATCTCTATAAAACACTTAATTAAAGTAATATTTTAAGTATTAAATAAGTGATAAAAATCGTAAAGACTCTTAAATTTAAAACCGTTATACTTATATAACTCTCGTATATTCATTTCGTATTCATCTTTTATATCCATTTTTTAAAAAATTAAATTATTACGAATAATAGTCCAAATCACATATAAACTTTTTTCTTAATAATTAATTAACTAGATTTAAATTACTAATCAAACGAAATCCATATAAAACACTTAATTAATACGGTATTTTAAGTATTAAATAAGTGATGAAAATTGTAAAAACCCTTAAATTTAAGGCTGCCGCATTTATATAACTCTCGTGTATTCATTTTATATTCATTTTTCGCATCCATTTTTTAAAAAATTAAATTATCACGAATAATAGTCTAAATCACGTGTAATTTTTTTCCCTAATAGTCTATTAATTAACTCCAAATTACTAGTTAAATAGAATCCTTATAATACGGTTTATTAAGGCGGTATTTTAAGTCTTAAATAAGTAATAAAAATCGTGATTTTGGTATTCCTATTATATATAATAATATTATTATAACTATACTTTAAAACTTTAATATTAGTTTTAATTTTTTTAAAAATTATAATTTCTTTAATACTAAGGCTAAGCACGTGATTTTAATTTCCTGAAATAGGTCTAGTTCAGGTATATAATTTAAATTAGACGTAAATCACGTGACTTATTAAATGCTAGTATATTAAATAAGAATATAATTTTAAATTCAGGAGATTATCCTCTTGGATTTAAGGGCTCTTATTAGTTTAAGAGCCTATACTAGGCCCAAACAGGAGATTCATATTACTAATCTTATAGAAATCTTATCTTTTTTTATTAAGACTTTAGTATCCCTTATTAGTAAAAATCTATAAGTGAATTAAATGAAAATCTAATCTTTAAATCTATTATTTAAAAATATAAAAGTTTATAAATTTAAGAAAAACTTAAATATTATAAAATAATTCTGATTTGGACTATTTAATAATATTACGAATCTATTTAGAGTCTATTCGAATATCTTCTATATTAATAAGGAATCCGAGAAACTTAATCTCTTTAATATTAAATTTATATTTATTTAATTTATAAAATAGATTATTTTTATATAATCTAATAAATATCTAATAAATATAATTATAATATTTATTTTTATTTCGTGAATATATAAAAATATTATTTAAATATATTATTATAAAATAATTTAATAAATTAATTAGAATTATATTAATATATACTTGAAATATTACTAGTATATTTATTAATCTAAAAGATATTATAAAGTATTTAAAGTATTTATAATAAGTCTTGAATATTATTTTTTATTTATAATTATTATATATATATATATAATAGTAAATATTCTTGAGATTAAATTTAATAAAAAATTTAATTCTTATTAATCTATTAAAAGTCTTATTAATAAGAAAAAGAGAATATTAATTCTTTATTATAATTTTATTAAATCTATAATAATTAATATAAAATTAAAAACCTTTATTCTTTTTCAAAATAAAGAGAATAAGAATTCTAATAGAATTTATACTAGATCTAATCTAATATTTATAGATTATATTTTATAAATATAAATATAATATTTCCAATTAGACTTTTAATAAATTATATAAGGGATTATAAAAAATTAATTTATTTATATTAATTAAATATTTAATATTTCCCATTTTAGGAAATTCTAATATTTTATTAGAATTAAAATAATCTAATATATTATAATTAAACTCTCAAAAATATAATAGTACTTTCAAGACTCTTTAATAGAGAATATTAATCTAATATATAATTATATTAAAACTATTATAATTAGAATTATATAATAATATAAATATTTGAAAATTATTATAAAAATATAATTTCCAATTTCTTAAATAATTATATTCGCTTTTTATTATAAATAATATTTGAAATTTAATATTTAATAAATTATTAAACTCTATATTAAACTATTTTAAAATAAGAATTTTAATATTATTAAATTATATTAGAATATAAACTTATCTTTTTTTAATATAATTAATATATTATATAATAATTTTCTTATAAAATTTTATATTAAAAATAAAATAATAAATATTAATATTTTTATAATTATAAAATCGGAATTTAAATAAATATATTTTATTATAATTATTTATAATAAAAATCTTAAGATTATAAATTTAATAGACTTTAAATTTATTATTATAAAAGATTATAAATTTTTAATTATATTTAATTAAGAATATAAATCCCTTATTCTAAATTTATTTATTATTAAGGAAATTATAATTAATTAAATTAATTAAATATAGATTATTATATAAATAAATATATCTTTTTTATTATAATTATAATTATTAATATTTAAGATTTAATCTTTTCTTTTTCTAAATCCTTTATAGAATTTAAATATAATTACTCTTTTTGAATAATCTAATTTATTTATTATTAAAGATTCCGGAAATTCTTTTAAATTTTTATTTTTTTAGAATTCTATTTTATTTATTTATTATATTTAAAATATCTTTTATTATTTATATAATATTCTTTTTAATTATAAATATAATAAATTATATTAATAAAGAAATTAAATCTGAAAAGGAATCTAGAAAGTCCAGAATTATTATTAAATATATTATTATAATATAATCTAGACTTTTTCTTTTTCTTTTAATATTTCTATAAATTTAAATTTCTAATTCTAGAATCTTTTAAAATAGAATTATTCTTATTCGAATTCTTTATCTTTTCTTTTTTTATTTATAAATAAATAAGATTTTTAATTTATTAAATTTATTTAATCTAGTAACTTATAAATTTTATTTCTTTTCTATAAAATATAAAAATAAATTACTTTTTAATCTTTTTATTTATTAAAGTAATATTAAAAATCTTTATTTAATTTCTTTTAGAATATAGTTTTTAGTCTATTTTAAGAAAAGTTATTCGAATATATAACTCGAAAATTAATTCTTTATTTAATTATTAGAATTCTTAAAGACTCTAAAATATTTCTTATTAATATATTTAAAATATAATAATTATATTATTTAAAAAGGTCTTGAAATTTTCCTAATAAATCTTATAAAAAGAAGAATTTTACTTTTATATAATCTTTTAGATATTATAAATATTATTCTATAATATATTTATTATAATATTTACTCGAATTAAATATCTATTATAAATTTATAATTAAGTTCTAAAGACCTATTTCTATAAGAAAGTAAAGATTCTCTATTTATTCAGATTCTTTTTATAATATATATTAAAAGTTCAAATCTTATAGAATTTCTCTCTATTAAATTCCATTTTAAACTTATTATATATTATAATTCTAGAATAATAATATTATTAAAATTATTAATATTTATTAAATTAGATATAAAAGAACTTTCTTATTTCAATTTAGTATTCTCCAAATCCAAGAATTAAAAGAAGATAAAAATCAGATTAATAAATGAATTATTAATAAAAGTAATTAATCTCAAATCTTTTTATAGAATATTCTTCTTTTATTAAAGATCTAAAATATAATAATTAATTATATTAACTTCTTGTCTTTTTTCTTATAAATAATTAATATTAGAAATTAAAAGTATTTTAGTATTTCTTATTATTATAATTTGAATATTAAGAATAAGTTTATTATTATTATTAATAGGATTATTATTATTATTATAATTATTAATAAGAGTTTGGGATTCTCTATTATTAAAAATAAGATTTAATAATTCTTTATTATTCCTATTAGTAATTTAATTCATTTTATTAATTTAATTAGATATTAGAATAGTACTTTTAGAATAGTAATTTAATATTATTATTTATCGAATTATCTCTTATTAAAAAATAGAGAGATTAGTTTATAAAATAGATAATAGTAAATAATAAATTAATAGAATTAATAAATTATAAGACTAGTGAATTTAGTATAAAACTAATCTTTGAACTCTTTAAGAAATTCAAGTAAATATCTATTATATATATATAAGTAATCACGTATCTATCCTATACTTATTTAATAAAATATATAATAATAATATAATTAATTTATAATTAATTAGAGAAATGAAAATATATAAGTATATATAAATATTTTACTAATAGTATATAATCCAAATTATATATAGACCTGTCGCGTGATTTCCTATATAATAATTAGTATATATTACAAATTCCTTTTTTATATTTATTTATAAATCCGATATTTAACTTTCTTTTATTATTTTAAAGTCCTTATAATTTATTTAATACTTTTATATTAATAATTTAATCTTTTATTTATTTATAAATTATTTTTATATTATTATTATTTATTTAAAATTTTATAATTCTTCTATTAATTATAATTAATTAAATCTTTTTATTAATTCGTGAATTAAATTTTTATATTTATTATTTATTTCAAGTTTTATTATCTTTTAATATCTTATAAATTAATTTAATCTTTTTATTAATTTGTGAATTTAATTTCTTATATTTTATAATAAGTTTAATAAAGCGAGGATATTAAAACTATAATTATTAATTAAATTAAAGTAATATAAATATTCCCCTTTTTATTCACGATTTCTTTTCTTTTCTTTTTATTAATATTAATATTATTCTTTATCTTTAATATTATTTCCTTTATTCCTTATATTCTTTAAATCTTCTTTAAGTCTTTATTAAATTCTCTTTAAATTCTTTTTATCTTTAATATAAATATTCCTTTAACTCGTTATAATATTGCCTTTTACTTTATTAATACTTTTAATATTTTTATTTATTTTTATTATTTATAATATTTTAAGAATTTAATTAAGGATTTTATTCTTTAATATATTAAGTAAAATAATTATTTAATAAACTTTATATTTATAAATTAAAAGTCTTTTAAATTTATATTCCCTATTTGAATTAATTAATATAAGAGATTAATATTATTTTAATATTATTAATTAATATTCTTATATATATAATTATTATTACTTTTATTATTATTTATTAATTTATTTATACTTTTTATATTAAAATAATTATTTATATCACTTATATATTTATAATAATTTATAATATAAATTAAATAATTCTTATAAATTTAATTTAAATATAAATTACTCTTAATAATATTATAGATATTCTTTATTATTAAATAAATTCTTTAATTCTTTCTTATTATAATATTAATTAATTATAATAAAATAATTTATCTTTAATCTTTTATAATAATTTAAATAATAATAATAATAAGAATAAAAATAATATTAAAAAAAAGTATTATAAATATATAAATAAAGTATTAATTTAAAATTATAATTGTTTTTTTTATATAATATTAAATCTTATAATATTCTTTTATAGATTTCTTATTTAATATAATAATCTTTTATATTTTTGTTTTATTATTAAAAAAGTATTATATTTTGAATTTATATACTCTTATATTATTTTTAATATATTTATTAAATTATTTATTAATTCTTATATATCTTTTATTAATAAATAATCCTTTTAATAAATAAAATATTCTTTATTTCTTTTTCTTTTCTTATAAATTAAAATAAATTTTATTTTAAAAAAAATTAAATTAAATTTTTATAATATTTAATTTTATTATTATATTTATTTAAAGATATTATAATTTTAAAAATAAAATATAAAAGATATTATAAATTTTATATAAAAGTAATAATTTTAAATAATATATTTATTTATATATTTTTATAACTTTTATTATTTAAAATAATCTTAAATATTTATTTATAAACTTAATATTAAATTTAAATTATTAAATATTCTTTATATAAAGTTTTATTTTATTTTTAATTTTTAATTTTTTAAAAATATATTTTTTATTATAATATTTCTTTTATATTTTTATAATATTTTATTATTATTTCTTTAAAGTCTTTTATTTATCTTAAATTCTTTTAATCCTTTTTATTATTATTAATATTTTGCTTTTTGAAATATTATCTTTAATATATAATTTAATAATTAAATAAAATTTATAAAATATTTAAAATAAAGAAATTTCAATTATAAAATATATAAAGTTATTATAAGTGAATTTAATAAATATTAACTTTATTACTTAATTATTTTATTAATAATTCGTATAATATTTTAAATATTATTTTAATATTTAATTTATATTAAATCTTTAAATAAAAATATAAATTAATACCTTTAAATAATAAATTTAAAGATTAGATTTTCGCTTAGTTTACTTATACTAGAACAGGGGTTTTTACTAATAAGGGACATTAAAGCCTTAATAAAAAAAGATAAGGTTTTTATAAGATTAGTGATATAAATCTCCTATTTAGGCCTAGTGTGAGCCCCTGGGCCAATAAGAGCCCTTATATTCAAGGGAATAATCTCCCGAGTTTAAAATCACATTCTTATTTAATGCGCTAGCATTTAATAAGTCACGTGATTTACGTCTAATTTAAATTATAGACCTAAACTAATCCTATTTCTGAAAATTAAAATCACGTACTTAGTCTTATTATTAAAGAAGTTATAATTTTTTAAAAAAAATAAAACCGATATTAAAATTTTGAAATATAATTATAATAATATTATTATATATAATAGGAATACCAAAATCACGATTTCCACTACTTATTTAAGAATTAAAATATCGCTTTAATAAACAGTATTATAAGGATTCTATTTAATTAGTAATTTGAAATTAATTAATAAATTACTAGAAAAAAAAATTATATATAATTTAGATTATTATTTATAATAATTTAATTTTTTAAAAAATGAATACGGAAAATGGATATAAAATGAATATATAAGAGTTATATAAATATAATAGTCTTAAATTTAAGAGTCTTTACGATTTTTATTATTTATTTAATATTTAAAATATTATTTTAATTAAGTGTTTTATAGGGATTTTATTTAACTAGTAATTTAGGTCTAGTTAATAGATTATTAAGAAAAAAGTTTATACTTGATTTAGACTATTATTCGTGATAATTTAATTTTTTAAAAAATAGATACGAAAAATGAATATAAAATAAATACGAAATGAATATACGAGAGTTATATAAGTGTAATAGTCTTAAATTTAAGAGTCTTCACGATTTTTATTATTTATTTAATATTTAAAATACTATATTAATTAAATGTCTTATATGAATTTCGTTTAACTAGTGATTTAGATCTAATTAATAAATTATTAAGAAAAAAGTTTATACTTGATTCGGACTATTATTTATAATAATTTGGTTTTTTTAAAAAAATAAATACGGAAAATAAATATTATAATAATTAAGATACTCGTTATATAATTAGTTTAATTATAATTATATTAGTTTTAAATTAAAGAAACTGATATCTAGAAACTAATATCTATAATACTAATATTTTAAATTAAGAATATAAATAAATAAATAAATTCTATAAGAGAAATGACTCTTAATCCTTATAATATCCTTATATTAATTATCTTAAAGTATTAAGTATTTTTAAAAAGGAAAGTGAAAATCCAATTTTATATTAATTCTTTTTTAAATAAAAGATATAATTATAATAATAAAATAATAAAATAAAAATTATAATTATACTAGTATTTATTCCTTATTCCTTATTATTAAAAAATCTGATTTCTTTATATTTTTATTAAAACTTATACTTTTTTATATATTATTTTATAATTCTTCTTATTCCCGGTTTATTATATATAAGAAATATAATTATTATTATTTAATCTCGTATTCTTATTATATTTACTTAAAAGTATATTCTCAATTATTTATATAATCCCTTTTATAAAATACTCTTTAAAATATCTAATTATAACTTATAAATAAATTATAATTAATCTTATTAAGAATATTTAAAATTCCTAAAACTTCCAGGAACTAGTAATATTAAGAGTTAATAATATTCACAAATCTGTAATATCTAGAAACTAATAATACCAGGAGTTAATAATATTAAGAATTAGTAATATTAAGAGATAATAATATTCACGAATTTATAATATTTAAGAATTAATAATATTCACGAATCTATAATATCTAGAAATTAATAATACTAAAAGTTAATAATATCAGGAATTAGTAATACTAGAAGTTAATAATACTAGGAGATAGTAATATTTATAAATTTGAAATATCTAAGAGTTAATAATATCTATAAACTTATAATATCTAGAAGTTAATAATATTCACGAATTTATAATATCTAGAAGTTTATAATACTAGAAGTCCTAATATTAAAAATAGAATAAGAATCCAAGAATAAAATACTAGGAATAAAAAGTAAAATATCTAATAAATAATAAATATAATATTCAAGAATAAGAATTCAAGAATAAAATATTTAGTAAATAGTAAATATAATATTCAAGAACAAAAATCTAAAAATAAAATATCTAATAAGTAATAAGTATAATATCTAAAAATAAGAAATTAGGAATAAAATATTCTAGAATAAAAAGTCTAGTAAATAGTAAATATAATACTCAAGAATAAGGAATTAAAAATAAAATACCCTGGAATAAAATATCTAATAAATAATAAATATAATATCTAATAGATATAATATTCTTTAATACTTTAAAATAATAACTTATAAGTTCTATTCCTTATAATATAGTCTATAATATAATTTATAATATTCCTATTATATTAATACTTTCAGAATTCGTACTCGTTATTAATTAAGAGATTATAAGACACTTCTCTCTTCTTGACTTTTCTTTTCTTCTCTTCTTTTTAATTTAGTATTCTCAATATAAATAGATTATTGAATACTATACCTTAACCTTTATAATATTTCTTACTATTATATAAATAAAAACCTTTTTATTATATCTTTTAAGTTTAAAATACTATACTCGTAATAATTAAATTTAAACTCTTATAAATAATATAATCTTAATTTAAAGACTCTTAAATTAATTAAAGACTCGATTATACTATTTAAAATTTACTCGTGAATATTAAACTTTTATTTAATATTATATTTATTAAGATTTTAGAGTCTTTAATTATATAAAATATAAATAATTTTATTAACTTTAAAATTATAATTAATTTTATTATTAAAATATATTATATTATTTTTATATATTTATTAATTATTATAAAGATTAAATTATAAATCTTTCTTTTAAATCTTAATAATAATAAACTTATAATAAAATTTAATATAATCTTTTATTATAATTTAAAAAGAAAAGAAAATAAATTTAAAAATATTATATAATTAATATTTTTTAACTTTTATTCTTTAATATATTTAATTTATTTTTTTATATTCTTTTTTATACTTTATTAAAAGTATTTTTATTATAAGATTTTTAATATTTTATTTATATTAAAATATCTTTTTAAAGAATTATTATAATTTATTTATAATAATTTAACTTTTATTATTAAATTATTTAATATATAAATAATCTTTTAATCTTTTAATAATTCTATTATATTAAATTCCGAAGTTTTAATATTTTTAATATTAATTAATTTTAAGAACTTTTTATATTATTTATTATTATATAAACGAATATTATTTTTATAATTTTAATAATAATTTAATTAATATTTCTTTATTTTTTATATATATTATTTTAAATTATATTATTAATATAATAATAATTTATAATTTATATTATTTATAATTAATTATATTAATAGTAAATTTAAATAATTAATTTAATTTAATTTTATTATTAATATAATCTTTCTTTTCTTTAAAATTCCTTAATATCTTATTAATCGAAAAGTGTTTATTTCCTTTTTTTTAAATCTTATTTTATAATATTATAAGAATAAATTAATAATTAATAATTATTATTTATAAGACTCTTTATTTTATATTTTTTAATTTATTATAAAATATAAATAATAAAGTGTTTTTTATAATATTTCTTATAAAGTTTAATCTTTTTAATAAATTATTAATAAGATTATTTCTTTTTATATAATATTTTAAAATAAAATTAAAAATCGTGATTTCTTTTATCTATTTGATTTATTTATTATTTAATTTCCTTTTTATTATAAAATATTTTAAATTATTATAATTTGTTTTTATAATAATAAATTATTATAAATATATTAAATAATATTATTATATACGAAATATTAAAATTATAATTAATAATTTAAAATTATAAGTTTTATATTTATATTTAATTATTATTATTTTCTTTAAATAAAATATAATAAAATATTATTAAATATTTATAATCCCTTTAAATAATTAAGAAATTATTTTAATAATTATAAATTTTAATATATTAATCTTTATATAAATTCTCAAGTTTAAATTAAAATAATAAAAGATAAATATTATAATAAATATAATCTTTAAAGTCTTAAATACTTTAATAATTTTATTAATTTAAATAAACCGGTTTCTTATTTTATTTTCTCTTTTAAATAAATTTAATAAACTTTTAATTATTCAAGAATATATAAATATAAACTTTTAATAAAAGTTAATAAATTTTAAAAATACTTAAACTTCTTTAATATTTTATAAAATTAATTAATTATTCTTTTAAAGTTAATTATAAAATCTAAGAATTTCACTTTTCTTATATTAAACTCGTATTTTTTTAAGTTTATAAAAAGTTAATATTATTATAATTATTCAAATATATTAAATTAAATCTTTAAAGTAAATTAAGATATTATTTAAATAAATTATATATATAATTAATATATATTTAAAATATTATTAAAATATTAAAGAATTTAAATAATATAATATAATATTTAAAATAATTATAATATATATAAAAGATTATCTTTTATTTATTATTTATTTAAATCTATAAATAATAATAAATCTTTTTTAAATTTAATTTTATAAAAATCTTAATTTATTTAAATTTATTTATAATTTTATTAATAAATAATAAAAATATCTTATTCTTAATAATTAATTATTAAATTTAAGATTAATTCGATATTTTATTATATTATAATCAAGGTATAAGTTTATAACTTTTATAAAAAATATTTTTATAAAATTTTAATATTCTTTAAAAATTAAATTTAATATTATTATTAAAATTATAATTAATTATTAAGTTTTTAATATTAATATATATATTAAAATATAAATATATATATTATTTTTTATTATTTAAGCGAATTTCTTTATATTTAAAACTTTTAATTTCTTTTATTAAATTATATATTTTTATATCTTATTCTTAAAGGATATTAAAAGGTTTATTTATATAAATTAAAAGTATTTTAAAATAATATTTATTTTATTTAAATTAAATTTATATAATATAAATTATATATTTATATTTTATTATTATTTTAATATATTTATTATAATAATTTTTATATAAATATATTTTCTTTCCTTTTAAAGAAATTAATAATATTATCTTATTCACGAGTATAAAAAAGTTTATTTATAATATTAATTTTCTTTAAATATAATTAACTTTAATCCTCGAGTTAAATAAAATATAAATTTAATATTCTTTTATTTTTATCTTTAAAGTAATCTTTATTATTATTATTATTATTTAATTTTCGTTCTTTATAATATAAATAAATATAATTATTATAAAATATTAATATTTCTCGATTATTTCTTTAATTTTAAATAAATAAATAACTTATATTTAAAAATTTTATAATTATAATAAGTGATTTATAAAAAGTATATAAAAGTATAATAATTAATTTTTTTATATTTAAAATATATTATTTTATTCTTTTCTTTTACTTTTATTATTAAAATATTATTAATATTTATTATAATAATATTAAAGTATTATTAATTTATATCTTATTATAAAGATTAAAATTTATTCTTCTTGTTTTTATTATTTCGTTTATTATTTTCTTTTTTCCTTTTTCTCTTATACCTTTTATATTCTTTATAATTTAAAAACCTTTTTTTATAAAATTTTTAATAGTTTTCAATTCTCATTATTAAAAATATTAAATATTTCTACTCTTTAAATAAATCTTTTTATTAATTAATCTCCTCTTATAATTTTAATTATAATTTCGCGAAAAGATTATTTTTACTTTATAGATTCTTAATATACTTTAAATTATCTTTTAAACTATTTAAATAAAATATAAAACTTTATTTTTAATTTAAGTATTATATAATCTTTTTATATATAAGGACTGATTATATATTATAATTCTTCGAGTTTATAATAATATCTTTTATAAAATCTATAAAATTCTCTTTAATTAATATTATTAATTCTCTTTTAATATTCTTTATACTTTTAAACGTTTTTTATTATTCTTTAAAATAAAATATATAATATATAATTTTATTAATATTTATTATTTATATTATATTCTTATTTTCTTTTTATTTTAATTTTATTTAATAAAAGAAATTTTAATATTCCTTAATATTATTTTTCTTATAAATCGATAATTCTCTTATTTTAAATATATAATAATTAAATAAAGAATTAATATAATAATAGTTTTATACGAATATAATATAATCGTATTAATAGAACTTTAAAATTAACGGATTTATTCCTTTAATATTATTAATTTATTCTTTTTATATTATTCCTTTTAATTTCTTTATTAATATTATCTTAATTACTTTTTAATTTAATTATTACTTAATTAATAAATTATTATTATTTAATATATTATTAATAATATTATTAATATACTTTATTCCTTTTAATATTATTATAATAATTATTTAATTACTTTATAATAAATTTACTTTTTAAAAAATTAAATTAATTAAAATATAAAAGATATAAGTGATTTTTATATATAATTCAATTTCAATTATATTATTACTAGTTTATCTAATAAAACACTTATTATACTTATATAAGAATTTATTAAATTCAGAATATATATTTTTAATACTCGTATACTTCCTTCTTATTCTTTTAATTAATCAAATTAATATATTTAATATTCACTAAAATATCTCTATATTCTATTCTTATAATATATAATAATTATAAATCCGGTCTATAAATATTAAAACTTTTATAAAAATATAAATAGAATATAATAGATTATATATTTCAAATTCTTTAATATTCTCACTTTAATATATAAATAATTACTTTCGAATACTATTAATATAATCACGAGTATTCTATAAATATAATAGAATTTAAGAATATATAATTAAAAGAATATATCTCTTATATAAAGTAATAATTATAAATTAAATAGAAAACTCGAAATAATAGAATTTGAAATCTTATTAATTCTAATAGATTAAATACTCCTATATATAATACTTTACTATTAATTCCTCTTTTAATAATTAATAAATTTAAGATAAGATTAAATATAGAATAAGTATTTATTTATATAATTATTATTAATATATAGAATACTTAATAATCTAGAAACAGGGAATTAGACTTATCTAATAAATCAAATACTCCTTTATCTATTATATTCGAGAATATAAAAATAGAATATATAATTTTCTTTTAGGATTATACTATTATATTAAATATTCACAAAATACACTTTGAATAATAAAGTCGTTTCTTTAATTAATTTATTAAAACTATTAATTCTAATATATAAGTAATTATAATAATTATTCTTTAAGCCCGAGTGAATATCCTATTAGGAAGTTTATTAGGAATACTATTATTAGTTAGAATATTTATATTAATTCAAAATTATAATTCTATTTAGGAGATTCTATACTCTCTTAAATATTAATATATTCTTTCGAATATAATAGTCATTTCGATTATTCGTAAAACTTATAAAAAAGTCTTTATTAATAGAGTCAAAGGAGTAATAAACTAGAAGTATTAGTACTCGGAATAGTATTTAATATATAAAAATACTAAACTCTATAATATTCCCAAAATCTAAAAGTCTTCTATTATTAAGGACTTTCTCGAATATATTACTCGAAAAATATAATCCAAATGGGGAATAAACAAATTCTTTACTTTCTTTAAAAATAACGAATTTAATATATTCACTTTTATACTCGATCAGTATAGAATTCTCTTCTTATATATAGTTTTCGAAAACTCGAAAATAAAATCAGGAATTGATATTTTAGTATTTATTATATTTGGTAAATATCGAGATACTATAACGGGACTAGTCTTATTATATACGTTTTTGGATTTTTCAATTAATTTTAGGAGGATTATACTATAGTAGTGTAAAGACTATCACGTGGCCATTAAGGCTCAGGATATAAGAACAGGTTCCCAATATAACTTATAGAAAAACTTCATGCCTCCTTACTTTTAATTACTATTTAGTCTTCTCCAGTTTTGAGTTTCTTTATTAATTATTTATATACTTATATTAAACTATTATTTTATAATTTTAAGAGTATATAATTCTAGACTTTACTATAGAATCTCACTTACTATTATATCTTCTCTCTTATATATTTTTTAATAAGTGATATAGGGATATTAAGTATAATTAAATTAAAACTCTTATAATCCTTTAAAGTTTCTATAAGGCAGGACTTCGATCTCTAATACTTGAAAAGGGAATTCGTTATTCTGTCTTGTATCTAACGGGATATATTATAATTATAATAAGGATATAATTTTATTATTTTATATTAATTTCCGAAGAGACCCGATAGTGTAATACTGGATTAACCGCAAAATGCAAGTCTAATCCTAAATGGAAGATAGAGTTAATAGAGATTAACTCGGGAAGAAGGAGATACGAAGTGAAGGAGAAGTCGGAAATTATAAAAGAATAATATAAAGTAATCACGAACTGGATATAAGTATTGACTCTCGGTAATAAAATAATATTATTGATTTTAATCTTAATCTTTACTATTTTGAGAGCGAGTATAAAGAGACTATTAATTCAGGTCCGGAAACTTGAATCAAGGAACGAAAATAGAGGACTAGAAAGGAAAAGTATCTTATTTTAAGTAAAGAGATAAAGAATACTCGAGAATAAGATTTGAAAGGAAATAGGAGAGTATAAGAAGAACCGGAAATTAGTAAAAAAGGAAGAACCAATTATAAAGGAATAATAAATAATAATTAGAATAATAAGAATAAACTCACAAAAATCAGAAAACAAATAAGTAATAAGACTAGTTAAAATAGAATATATAAAATAAACTTTTAATAAAAAATATTAAACAAAATAATAATAATACCCAAGAGTCGAATATAGAAATAGTAATAATAAAGGCTCTTATTCAGAATATCGGCTTAATTATAATAGAGAAGAAATCGGGATATAGTTAAAATAGAATATAAATAATCGGGAGATAAAGAGGAAGAGTTCAGGATCTTCAAACCTTTTTTCCAAGAAACAAAAATCTCAATCTATATTAGGTACTAATTTATTAGTAAAGTCTTTAAAAGAATAGTCAAAGAGAGACCTGAATACTATAAGATTAATTATAATAAGTCTTAATATCGCAATCCCATAATCAGAAAGCCAGTCTCCCGTTTTCGAGAGTATATTTAAAGATAAGATTATTATTATAACTAGTATATCTTTATTACTTCCAGGCTAACCGGGAATACCCTAGTTTCAAGGAGAAAATATCTTTACTTTTCTGAAAAGGTATAATAATTTTTATAATAATTATAAAGTTTTCAAGAAGATAAAGAGAAAAAGAATTATCTATTATATCCATTCCTGGTATAAGGATATTATTATTATAATACCGAAATACACCGAGATAGACTATAATAAGAATAAGTTCTATAAAACTCTAAAGGAGAAATACAAAGATAATAATTAGGAAATATTTCGTTTTAGTCAAGAGTTTCTAGAATAGACTATTAAAAAGGCAAAGACTAGCAAGTTAATTTCCAAGGCTTATATAAATCTATTTAACTGGATCTCGAAGATACTAATTAACCGAGAGGAATTTAATAAGATATAGTATATCAGGGAATTTATAAAGGATTTGAATAGTATAATTAAGAATAAGATCTTCCGGAATATCGAGTTTAAACCTTTTAATATACGAATTCACAATTATAATAAAATATATAAAATAATAATTAAAGTATATAAAGTAAAGGAGAAATATTAATAGTATAATAAGTATAATAATCCAGACTATTCCAAAATCAAATAAACTCACTTTAATAAAGTAGTAAATAACTTATTCTTTAAAAGAAACCAGGAATATATCTTGTCCTTTCCTTTATCTATACTAATCCCCAAGACTTCGAGGGACTTTATTAAAGAATATAAGGGCCAAGCTATACTAGTAATAATTCGAATTCCCAAGACTAAATAATCAGGACTCAGTGAAATTGACAAGTTAATGAAAGAGATAATAAAGTTAAAAATTTATATTATAATCCAGGATATTCTTAATAGTATTATAGATAACCTGGAAAAGATAATCACTAATAAGATAGAATCCCTAATATTATTCTAATAGCTATCTAGTAATTAATATAACCAATCGAGTGAATACAGTTAATTAAATGGATTTAATTAGCAAGATGAATTCCTGTAACACAGAAGAGATTATAATAATAGATTTCGAAGTGAATATAATAAATATAATAAATATAATAGATTTGGGAATAATAATTATAGAAATAGAGATTATTAGAACTCGAGACAGACCAAAAGAGGAGTAATATAAGGGAATTCTTTTAAATTTATAAATAATGCGAATACTATAAGGTTCTAATCGACTAATGAAAAGTATCCCGAATACTATAATCGGACTATTAATAGAATAGAGAATCCAGAATATAAGGACTATTATACTTATAACTGTCCGCTAATATAATATTTAATAAAAAGAGAATATATTTATAGGTTTCGAAACCAGTAATACTAAGGGCTATTAAAGTCAGGAGTAAAAGCAATACTATTATTCTTTAGTAGAGATCGGAAATAATTTAATTAAACTCGAACTATTATCCAAGATAAAGAGTTTAATTATAATATTAATACTAGACTAACTAATCTTTAAAGAATAGAAAAAGAAACTCGATTAACTATTCAAGAACAAGTAAAAGTAATAGATATTCAAGGGAATTAAATAATATTATTCTTTATTATATAGAGAAATCAGGACGGGAGTATAATACAAGATAATAACGAGACTATTATTAATAAAGGTTTCGAAGTAAATAAATACTAATTCTAGTTCAATTTACCAGATAGTAATAAACCAGAGAATTAATATAAGGCTCTGCTAATATTAATATCCGTGAATACTATTAGTAATACTATTATTATAAATAAGAAAGCCAAAATAATAAAAGGGATTAAATAGACCTTGAAAAGGCAGGTATACACGGAAGAATAAACCCCGCGAATAAGATCACAAGATAAGATAAGAGATTTCCGTCAAGTTAAGAATATTATAAATAAAATAGAAGTGAATCCAGACCAAAATATAGAAACTCAAGTAATATTAAACAATAATCTAGAGGAAACTGTCAAACGGGTAATAAAGAAGAAACAAATAGTCCCTCTCTTCAAAATTGACTGGAATAAAAAGATAATTATAAATACTCTCTATATACCTAATCCAATCGTGACCTTTGACTATTAGTAAAGAAAAGATAATACTTTATATATCCAGATAATCGAGATAATAAATATTATATATAGTAATATACTAGACTTAATAGAATATAAGGATAAACTTGAATATACTCTTATAAGGTCAAGTTTACTAGAACTAACTGTAATATTTATATCCATTCTGATAGAAGGAAATTCACTTATTCAGAAAGAACTAGTAGAATCGAAATCTATAATACTATCTCTACACCTTCCAATTACCTTTATAGGCCCAGTTAAGAAATAGGCAAATACAGAATTGATTAATACTAGAACCGAAGTCAATATCCTCCCTAAACAATTTACACGAGAGGTCAAATATATAATCCGCGATGCGAAGCACTATATTATAATAATAACTAATAGAAAGAAGACCGGATTTATTAGAGTAGTAAGAATCAAGATTAAGATTAAAGAAAAAATCAATTATATAAATATCTTCTTCTTAATCCGAGAGTCCGATAAAATCCTATTTAAATAATCTTTTATTAATTATATATAAATAATAATATCCTATTAACTAGACAGTTCAATAGATAGGAGATTTATAGACCCTGAAACCGGAACTTTATATACAATTATAATAATACCGAAAATAAAAGAAAAAGAAAAGAAATAAGTAAGTTTCAAAGACTATAAGAAATCTACTATTATAAACAAAAGTAATAACCTGATAGATAATAATATAGAGGAAAATTAGAATCTGGTATATAGTCCGGGAGATGTACTAGGGAGAGTAAGACTGAGTCGGAGATTCTAAAGGATTTCGTTTATTTGAGTTTAATAATATTTGAGATTCAAGAGATAAAATAGAATATTAAAGGATCTGAAAATATTTTTGGAAATTCGAAAATAGAGAAGATATTAATATAAGTTATATTAAAAATACTCTCTAGTATAAAAGAATAGAAAGTCAAGGAATTACTAAATAAGGAAATTTCCGAAAAGGAACTGGTATACTTTCTACTAATAGTAAGAGATTATCTGGAAATCGAAGGGGATCTAGAGAATAAAGGAGAATGGAGAGATTTTAATATAAGCTATTTTGGAAAGGAATAGAGGAAATTAATATAATATAATAGAAATAAGATAAGAGTTTTCAGAATTCAATAATAGATAACTTCTCCGAAAAAGGAAAAAATAACTAAACTTTAAATGAAAAATAATAAAAAGTAAAAGAAATTAATATCTAAAGTATCTTAAAGAAAGTCCAAGAGAGTTTTATAATTCCTGAGAGTTACTATAATTTATAAATCGAAAGTAAAGAAGATTCGGTTAATAAATACTAATAATAATATAGGAGATAATCCTGAAAGTCTCGCGAACTAGTATATTAGAATAAAGTTTCGGGAATATAAATAGGAGTATATTAGAAAGTATAAGGACTATTTACTATTAAGGATTATTACGATATCTAGAGATTCTTGACTTATACCCGAATAGCTCAAAACTCTTAATATTAACACTTGACTATAGGATAACAAAAAGGCTATATTTAATAAACTTATAATCAATCGTGAAAGCACTTTTATATTCGATTAGAAAGAAGTTAATAAGATTCACGAAGATATAAGCCCTTCGATTATAATCAAAATAATTAAATATAAAATATAATAAGAACTAAACTTCCCATATTCTAGAGCCTTAATCCCAATTATAATAAAGATACTTCAAGAGTATCTAAAACGAGAAGTACTTGAAAAATACAATAGCCCTTATAGGAACCCGTGATTTCTAGTTATCAAGAAATTAACGGGAATATATAAACTCATTAATACTATAATGAAAATGAACTCTATTATCTTATAAAATACTAATCTGTCCCCTTTAGTAAATGAATTCTTAGAGAAATTTGCCGATTATATAATTACTTCTTTAATCGACTTCTTTTCCGGATATAACCAGTTTACATTAAACAAGCGGAATAGAGATATAATTGCTTTTTATATCTCATTTAGTCTTTTGAGAATAATAACATCACTCCAAGGAATTATTAATTCAATTACTCAATTCATATAGATTATTATAATAATTCTGGAAGAGCTATTTCCCAAAGTGATTATACTATTTATTAATAATATCAGTATTAAGGGACTATATACTAACTATAATAATAAACTCAAACTACCTGGAATTCGTTATTATATATATAAGTATTTACAGAATCTAGATCGAATACTGGAATATATCAAAAGGACTAGTATATATATAAGACTAAAGTTATAATTCTATTATAACGGGATAGTTATTATAGGTTTTATATATAGAATTGAAAGAAAAGGACTGGAAGAGACCAAAGTTCGAAAGATTAATAATTGGACTAGATATAATAATCCGATAGAAATAAAAGCATTTATAGATATCTATATCTATTATTATATATAAATATAGAATTATAACCAGATTACTAAACCCATATATTATTTACTTAAGAAAAGAATTAATTAAGAATAGGGGCCTGAATAAGAGAAAACTATAGAGGTCTTAAAGGAGAAGCTCACAAGCCCGCCACTATTCTATAAGTTATATTATAATCCTGAGAATAATTAAAGTAATATTATACTTGATATTAATACTAGTCTAATAGAATAGGGCGGAACTCTCGGACAAATTAATAATAAGAATAAAAAGAGAATCTCTAGATTCGAATTAGGTCTATAGAATTATATAGAATAGTAATATAATATTACTAAATAGGAATATAAAGGAGTCCTGAAATACTTACAAAAACTATACTTCTGATTATATAATATTTATTTTATCTTAGAAACGAATACAAATACACTTATTATATAATTGAATAAGATAATAATAGATCTTCCAGGAATTTTGATAATATATTAACTAGTATGGATTCGACTATTCGACTTCGAAATATAATATATTAAGAGAAGGAAATACACTACTACTAATAGACTATCAAGAAGGCTATAATACAAAGATAATTCTAAAGATAAACTGGATATTAATGACTTTATTATAATAGAACTAAACCTAATAGGAATTACTATTATTAGTATTAAGAGTAAATGTGAGAATAAGATTAATACTAGTAATATATTAACTAATTTTATCAGATAATACAAATATATAATATAATATTATAGAATAAAAAAGACAAAATCTCAAAGGATTAAATTACTAAATGTGAATACTATTAAAGTGATCGATTTAGAAAATGAATAAATAGAATTTAAAGAAGAGGATTTGGATATTTCAGGATTAACAGGGGATTACGTGAATGCTAATAAAGACTATAATACTAATAAAACTTCTTCTCTATTAAGTTTTACTTTACTCAATCCGCTTGATAATAACTATTCTGAAAGGTACTAATTAATTATAAGATATTTGATTATATTTGCCAAATCTAAAGGCTATTCAAAGGGAGAATACATAAAGCTAAAAAAGAAAATATTAAACTATAATATATAAGACCGCAAGTTATAAAAGAATATTATAAACTATTACTCCTCGAGATTAATTATTAATAATAATAAAGAAAAGGAAATAATTAAGAAAGAGCTTTATAATAAGACGGGATATACTAGATGAGAAATCATATATATAAGAATAGTTATACAATACTAGTAATAAGGATTTTATAATAATATTCGAATATACTATACTTTTTATTATAAATACTAATTTAGAATAAAACTTAGACAAGAAACGGCCTTATACTTAATAAAAGCCGTGTTTCTTTTTCATTATATCAATATTGATATAGTGAAAATACCGGATTATAAAGGATATAATTACTTACTTGTAATAAGAGACGACTTTTCAGAATAGGTGAAAACCAAACCTATAAAAACATTAATAAGTATAAAAGTAATAAAGTTTATTTATAATAAAATTATTTACAAGTATAATATCTTCGGGAAATTAAAGATTAATAGAGATTCAGAATTTAAAAAGAATATAATCATAGAGTTCAAAAAACTGGGAATTGCCAGAATAGTAATCTCCGTATATAATACAAGAGTGAATAGTATAATCGAGTATAAATATTAATTAATAGTTCAAGTCCTAATAATATTATCAGAAGGAAATAAGAGACTCTAGATAGACTTATTAAACTAGATACTTTTTATAAATAGAATAATAGTATATAGACTTATAGGATTTATACTATTCTATATAATATATAAGAGAGAAGTTATACTACCAGTTAAGACAAGATACTCTACTTAAAGGACTCTTGAATAGGATAAAGTTAATAGTAGAAAGAAACTCCTTGAATTCAGGACTAAATAAATTAAAATAAGGGATAAGGATCTTATTGAATTCAAATTACAGAAAGACTAGTAATATATAAAAGGGAAAGAGTATTTTAATTCTATATATAATATCCGTATAGTATTAATTGAAAAAGAAGATCTAGTACTTGTATATAATATCCAGAGAATGAATAGAGATAAATCCAGAAATATAAAATTCTTATACTATTAACTAGAATTATATTAGATAAAGAAAATAGATAATATAAAGAATATTTATATATTTAAAGAACTGAATAGGACTTAATTGAAAAGGATATATATAGAAAATAGACTAAAGCGGTTTGTGAAAAGAAAGAATTATTAATATTCCCTAGAAGATAATATCCCTATTATATTAAAATCAAGATCCAAAGATATGGAATTCAAGACTAATACTAAACTCGAGAAGGAGATTATAAAAGAATTCTATGAGAAATACAGAATTCCGGAAGAGTCGGAATACCTGGAAATTATCCAAGAGATTATTAAATTAACCGGAATAGTTATAAGAATATTACCTTTACTCGAATTAGAGAGAGACAAATATATTATATTCCCGAAAGAGTAATTCGAGAAGGAGAGTAATAGTGAAGAAGAGAGTTAATACTCCTAAATGAGAAAAAGAGTATATTCTTGAAGAAAGTATATATAAGTCCCGTTCCGAGTATTTAATAAAGTCTTTAATAAAGTATTTAATATAATAAATTAGTCAAGGAAGTGAAAGTAAAAGGTGAATACTAGAAGAGTATATTAACTGAAAATAAGACAATATATAATTATAATAAAGCAATAATATAACAGTGAAGTATAAAAGTCTAGAGGAAAGTAAAAGTATTATAGAATAACTATTCTATTATTATTAATAAAGTAATTATTATCATTTCTATAACTTTATTACTTTTCCTGTCTATAAGCCTTAATTTATACTATTTCTAGAATACTATTAATATTAGATTATATATTTCCTGTTTCTTATAATACCGAGAAGACCTCCCAAAAACAGAATATTACAAGAGTTTAATAAGGTAAGCGAGACTTCATTCAAGTATTTAAGAAGAACTAATATATATAACTAGACTAATAACTATATATAATAAATAATGATTCTTAAAGGAGAATAAAGTTAAGGAGAAACTATTATTCAATCCGAGCTCTGATTATAATAGTATATAAAGGATTTCCGAAAAAGACAAAATATATACTGATTAATATAATTATAAAATTCAATTATTTACAGGTTTTATTATCACTTTTCTTCTTATTATTAATCTTCGAATCTCGTATATAAACTTGAATAACTACTTATATATTCCAGTTATTATTAATAATATCTCGCTTTTATAGAATCTTAATCCGATTAAATAAGTGAATTATAAGATCAAGACTCACTCTAATCTATATTAAATATTAAATAAATTTTAGAAATAATTCCAGTATCTAGAATTAAAATATTAATAAACTACTTTCGAAAATAGAATAGACTTATATATAATTAAAGAATCGAATTCAAGGAACTTACTAGAGGAGTAGTTAATGAACAGGAAAGGAAGTAGAAAGAGGAAAGAGTCCAGAACAGACATATAAATCAGATTTTATTTCTTTATTATTCCCCTATCTAAAAGTGGTCTTTTTATCTTTTATTTATATTATAATCTACTCGTTCCTTAATATATTTCCTTATTTTAACTATTCGAGACTATATTATTTTATATTTATATATATTACTATTATTTCCTATTATATCCTTGATATTTCTTTTAATAAAAATATTTTATAATCTATAGGAAATCGAGAGTATACTCCTTATTTACTCTTTACTTTTATTTTCTTAATATTCTTGAAATTTCTACTTGATTTTATATATTTATTAATTGTAATATATTACCTTTATTCTTCTCTATTATCCCTTATTTAAATCGGAATTTGGTATATAATTCAAGTCTATTTAATTAATTATCTAATTAATTGAAACTGAATCTTTTTTATTATTATTATAAGATTATTATTTTCTTATCCTTTTAAGAAAAAAGCGATCACGTGAGTGGTTTAGTAATCCCTCTATAATTCCGCGAGTATATTCCTATAATTTCCTATCTAATAATAATAATAATATTTTCTATAATATTTTATAAAATGTTCCAAAAATCACTTTAATATATCTATTAAAGAGTCTCAATACCTTGAAGAATCTATAATACTTATATATTAATAATATAATTCCCTTATCCTTTATTAGTATATTCTCGAAATTACTAGTATAAAGGTTATTAATATTCAAGAAACTTGGAAAAAAGTTCGGGATTTCTTTAAAGTAGATAAGTTTATACAAATTACGAAATTTAATAGAGAATTACTATAATATAAATAAGAAAGTAAAGAGATATTACTGGATTAGAAGAATATAATTAAAAAAAGCCTTTTAGAAAGTTCTCAATTAGTATATAATATCGAGAATAAAGAGTTTATAAAGATTATAAAGGATATTAGAAAGGATAAGGAAGGAAGGGAAAAGGAAAAGAGATTTCTAGAGAATACCTTTAAGTATTAAAATATCTAAAATAAGAGAGTTAAAGTATTTCTCGAGTTTATTCAAAAAGACTTTAAAGATATAAATATAAATACTTATATATAATTAAAGAGACTTATTTAATAGACCAAGGATATTAGGAGAATTATCTATCTATTTAATATATATACTCTTCGAAGAAATTAATAGATTAAATATAATTATAATAAGTCGATTCTTGTATCAATTAATATCACAAAAGCATTCAAGTATTATAAGGAGAAAGAAGAGATCGAGGAATTAAAGGAAGAAGATCTTATAAAGGCCGGGTTTAGATTTGAATCCTCTAGTATACTAGTAAAGGGAAAATATAATAAAGAAGTATTCTCTGATTTCCCGAATAAAACTCCCTTATAGATTATAATTATATTAAAAGTATAAGAGAGATTTAATAAGATATTCTCTAAAATACTAGATAATATAGACTTGAATAATCTAATAAGTCTCGCGGATAAAAGAAACAAGATACTAGAACTTTATAGAACTAGACAATTCGAAAAGATTATTACTAGAGATATTATTATAGATAAGAATAGTCTTTCTATTATAGGAACTGAATAGATAATAATTCCAGAGTAGTCTAAATAGATAGAGATACCCCTATATAAAAGTAAATATATATACGAGAATACTAAAGAAAAGAAGAGTGGAAAAGAGAAGATTATTAAAAGCCCGACTCTTATAGTCAAGAAGATAAAGACAATACCGAGAACTATAATAAAAGCTATTTTCAGAACTATACTAGTAATAGTCACGAAACTAGTCAAGAAGGTTCACAAAATAAAAACAATCTATAATGGCTCTTATAATATAATAAAAATATAATATTTGGACTTTAATATATAAAAAGAGTTAAGTTTCAAGAATAAGAAGAATATTATTAAAGAGATTATAAACTATACTATCTATAATCTCTTTAAAAGTAAATTGTTTTATAAATAGTATTTATAATAGTTTAGTGAATTCCTGTTTCTCAAGAAGGTTAATAATTATAATAAAGTTCTCAAGTAAATTATTACTATTTATTAAATAATCGAGTATAGGAATAATATCTATTATATTTGAATAGACCCTAATACTAGAGCCTTTTTCCAAAATAATTCACAGATCCTTTAATATTAAAAGGAGAATATATTTATTAATTAATTCCGTCCGGAATATATATTAAAGCTTGAATAGTTAATAGACTCTTTAAGAATCCTTATAGAATAAATAGTAATTACTCACGAAGATTTCTGAAATTGGATTAATAAGAAGGGAATAAAGTCTATACTCGTGACTAAGATAGAAATATTATATTTTCACTACTAATAAGATATATTAAGAGATTAAGGAAAACTCCCAAATTCTTATTTTATAATAGTAGTTCAATTACTATAAATAGATCCCTCGACTTGACTATTTGTATATATATATATATTA
Organism: Hyaloscypha hepaticicola; assembly: GCA_002865625.1. Classification (NCBI taxonomy): domain Eukaryota; kingdom Fungi; phylum Ascomycota; class Leotiomycetes; order Helotiales; family Hyaloscyphaceae; genus Hyaloscypha; species Hyaloscypha hepaticicola. The sequence goes on from KZ613592.1 coordinate 26,816, forward strand.
AATAATAATAATAGTCTCTTTGTAATATACCTATAGCCAACGAGGTATTTCGATCCTGAATATAATTATTTAGTATTTTACGAAAGGGATTCATTGGATTACAGGAGTCTATAGAGCACTAAAATGATTCTCTCTAGTCAAGATATAAAGTGAAATTATATTATTCCTAAAGATATTACTAAGTTTAATAAATTTATAGAAAAGACCTTCGAGAAACCGAAGTTTATTAATCTTATTAAAGAGGTAAATAAAAAGAAACTATTATTAGAATACTTGGAATTCTCTAATAAGACAGATTCTTTTCAATAAAGTATTATAATATTAAAGGAGAATAAACTAGTTCTCTATAAGTCTCGCATTTTTCAAGAATTTATTTATTAATTGAAATACTCTTAGATTTCCATTCCCGTCTCGTTTATACTTATAGGAGAAGATAATATAATTATAAATAGTATTTCTTATTAGAATATTATAATTTTATATAATATATAAAAAGCTCTAAAGATTAATAAATTCAAGTTTATAGAATATAATATCTCTTTTCTATAAAGTATAAGATTGAATAGTCTTGGTGATTTCCTTAATATAACTCGTTATATTAAATGCTTTAAGAATAATATATTCTTTTATAATCTTATAAACTTATATTTATAATAATATAATAAATTAATAGAATTATACAAAACTTGGAAAATCAGAATTGTGATTATAATAAAAAGGAGATTTCAAATACTTAAGATCTCGGAAATAAAAATATTTAAGAATAATAAATCTTATTTCCGCTTCTTGAAAAGTAAAAAAGTAATTAGTGAAAATAATTGAGACTTCTTGAATATATCAGATAAGTAAAAGAATAAGTAAGTGAATAGTAAAATTGATTGAGAATTATTCGAGAATAAGTAATAATCTATAGGGGGTTATATATAACGGGACTAGCCCTATTATATATATTTTTGGATTTTTCAGTTAGTTTTAGAAAAGTTATACTATAGTAGTATAGAGACTATTATATGACTATTAAGACTCAGGATATAAGAATAGATTCCTAATATAATTTATAGAAAAATTTCATACCTTCTTACTTTTAATTACTATTTAGTCTTTTCCAGTTTTGAATTTCTTTATTAATTATTTATATATTTATATTAAATTATTATTTTATAGTTTTGAGAGTGTGTGATTTTAGACTTTATTATAGGATCTCATTTACTATTATATCTTCTTCTCTATAATACCTTTTCTAAATATTAGACCGAATCAGGAAAAGTTAAAGGATTAGAAAAGAAATCTGAAAGTAAATTAAAGAGGGAATATAAGAAGTATTTATATAACTCTTATAATAAAGAATATTATATCTAGAAATCTAAAATTTATTCCCGAATAGAATTTATAATTATTAACTTCTATATTTATAAGAATAAGCCCGAGTTTATAAAAGAGTATTATATTAAAATTAGAAAAGTATTACTTATACTAAAATAGAAAGATCTCTGAACTAAACTTGAAGAAAAGTATAGAATCAAGATCTAATATAAAATAATTACTAATAATAATAGAAATTCGAAAAAGATAAATAATTAATCGAAATTTCTAATAAATAAATTTATTTTTCCAATACTCGATTTTATACTTTTTATAGGAATATTAGAATTAGAAGTCTATTTAATATTTAATTTATTATAATATTTATTCTCGGAAAGTATACTATTAGATAATTATAATATAATATATATAATAAATAATATTCGAATATTTAATAAAGGAATATACTTTTAAATAATAGATTTAAAAATTAAATTTTCGTTTAATTTATTTATACTAGAACAGGGATTTTTACTAATAAGAGATATTAAAGTCTTAATAAAAAAAGATAAGGTTTCTATAAGATTAGTAATATGAATCTCCTATTTGAGTCTAGTATAGGCCTTTAAACTAATAAGAGTCCTTAAATCCAAGGGGATAATCTCTCGAGTTTAATATCACGTTCTTATTTAATACACTAGTATTTAATAAGTCACGTGATTTACGTCTGATTTAAATTATAGACCTGAACTAGGCCTATTCCAAGAAATTAAAGTCACGTGCCTAGCCTTATTATTAAAGAAATTATAATTTTTAAAAAAAATTAAAACTAATATTAAGATTTTAAAGTATAATTATAATAATATTATTATATATAATAGGAATACTAAAATCACGATTTCTATTATTTATTTAAGACTTAAAATACTATTTTAATTAATCATATTATAAGGATTCTGTTTAATTAGTAATTTGGAACTAATTAATAGACTATTAGGGAAAAAATTTATACGTGATTTAGACTATTATTCGTGATAATTTAATTTTTTAAAAAATGAATACAGAAAATGGATATAAAATAAATACGAAATGAGTATACGAGAGTTATATAAATATAGCGGTTTTAAATTTAAGAGTCTTTACGATTTTTATCACTTATTTAATATTTAAAATATTACTTTAATTAAGTGTCTTATAAGAATTTCGTTTAACTAGTGATTTAGGTCTAGTTAATAGATTATTAAAAAAAAAGTTTATACGTGATTTAGATTATTATTCGTAATAATTTAATTTTTTAAAAAATGGATATAAAATAGTATAATCGAGCCTTCGGTCGATTCAAGAGTCTTTAAATCAAGGTTTGCTTTTTTTATAAAGGTTTAAATTTAATAAAAAGTAAAAAATTAAAAAATTCGAGTATATCTTTAAAAATAAAAAATAAATATTAAGAATTCGTTTAATTTATATTAAAGAAACGTTAGTTTAATACATTTATATACGCAAAGTCACGTGAGCTTTAATAATAAGTTTTAATAGTTTAATTTTTTAAAAAAGATTAATATTTTTTAAAAATAATAATTATTAAAATTAAATATTAAAATTAAAATTAAAATAAGTAATTAGCTTCACGGTTTAAGGATTAAAAGCTTATATTAATAGTCACGTGATTTTTTATTAGTTTATTAATTGAAAGGAAA
>KZ613593.1:0-31121 GCA_002865625.1 Hyaloscypha hepaticicola
ATATTATTTAAAATATATTATAATTATTATTTAAAACTTTTATAGAATTTTAAAAACAGGATTAAAGAAAAGATATTAATTATATATAAGAGATTGAAGATTCTTTTTAAAGAATAAAAAAAGTTTTAAGAACTTTAGGATTATATATAAAATAATCGAGAAATCTATTATAATAAGTATTAATTAATAAAATACTATTCTAAAAGAGTTTAAATTATATTATTAATTAAAAATCTCAAATTAAAATCGGAGAAACTTATATCCAAATTCATAGATCTATTCAAGATCCTTGAATATATTAGTAAATCTATATATAAATTAGAATTCCTAAACTTATATAATAGATTATATTTAACTTTTTATATTTTCTTTTTTAAAAAATATATAATAAAAAAGAAATAGAATTCCGATTTATATTCTATTAAAGAGTTTCCAGAACTTGCGAATAATAATAAAGAATAAGAATAGAAAATTAAAGTTATTATTAATTATAAATAAAATAATAAATATAAGAAATATTAATATTTGATTAAATAAAGATCCTAATCAAATAATTATAATATATAACTTTCCGCTTTTTTTAATCTTGAAAATATTAAGGATTTTCTAAAATTATATAATAAAAATTATAATTTAGAATTAGTAAAGATCTTGTAATATTCTTTTAAAATATTAAAAAACTCTAATCTATTAAAATAAAAAGATTAGTTTTTATAAATAAAAAAAGGACTAGATAGATTAAGAAAGGTTTTAAATAATAATTGAAATATTCTTTTCTTGAGTTTTTTTCTCCTATAAGGATTTTCAGAATTTTATTAAGATTTATAAAATAATTATATTTATATTTTAAAAGAAAGATTATAAAAAAGAATAAAGGAAATTTAATATAAATAATCCAATTACGAATATCTTAAATAAAAAATAATTTTTAATCTAATAATATTATTTTTTATTAAAGAAAAATACTAAACTTCAAATATTAAATAATCTTAAATACTTATAAAATATTAAATAATTTCTTTTAGAATATATTCTTTTAACTCGAGAATAATATAATTCTATAAGAAATATTAATAAAATAAAATTTAAAGAGAATAGAAATGAATTTATAATTATTATATAAACTTTATAATAAGTCCGAATTTCTATAATCAATTCTTTAATTATAATAATTATTATATTATCCGAATTCGAGATATTTATTATTAATAGTTTTTTGGATTTTTTAAAAATATTAATAATTAATATAATATCTATATTATATACTTTATAGTACTTTTATTATAGATTAATCAAGGACCTTAAAGGATAATAAGAATTCACTTTAAGAATATTAGTTTATAAATCCGGTTTTTTATATATAATTATTATATAATAAAAAGAATTAATAAATTTATTAATCCTTTTTTATTTCTTCTAGATCTAGAATTAGAAATTATTAATATCTTTTTTATATATTATATAAATTTCTAAATATATATTAAAGAATACTTTCTATTTATTAATTTAGTCTTTTCAGATCCGATAAGTCTTTAAAAAGATATATAGAATTTAATATTTTTATATTAGTTTTTAAAAATTCAAATAATTTTTAGAAAATTTAAAGAAATTTGAGAAATTTAAATAGAAATCTTAAAGGAATTTATTAGAATATATTTTCCTTTATTATTAGAATAGTATTTATAATTCTTTAAATTAGATATTTAAATATATTATATATCTGGATTAATAATTAAATATTTAAAATATTTAAAATATTAATTAATTTTTGAAAAAGTATTTAAAAGATTATTATATTACTTTTAATTAATTTAATAAAATTATAATATTTTGGAAATTTGGAAATTAAATTAAAAATCTAATTAAAGAAAGTCTTAAAAAGGAATAGAAAAAGAAATTGAAAAGTATAAATATCTAGAATATTATATTATTAATTTAAGGAAAAAAGATTATTTTATAGAGAATAATTTAATTCTTAAATAGTATTAGTAAAGTATTTGGATTAATTATTCACGAATCTATATTAATCCTATTTTAAATATAATATATTATAATAATATTAATTTCTAAAGACTTCTAAAAAGTAGATTTATTTCCTTTAGAATATTTAAAACTTTTATATATTATTTATATATAAATTTTTCTATTTTTGAAATTATTTAGAATATCTAATATATTAAATAGAAAGAAATATTAAAGTATAAAATAATACTTTAATATAAAAGAATATAATTCTCAATTAGACTAATAGGAGTATATTATATATAAGTAATATATATAATATTATAATTACTATTTCGCTTATTACTAATCACTTTCTTATTAGTGAATTAGTATTAATAATAATTTTATAAAAATATAAATATAATTCGCGAATTAATTATTATTATAATTTATATATTCTTTTAATACTAATTGGAAACTTATTTCAAGTAATAGAAATAGTTTACTAAAATGAATATAAGAGATTTTGGAAATAAGATTATTAGAAAAGAGAATAATTATAATATATATTAATTATTATATAAGAAATTATATAATAAGTCTATATATAACTTAAATTATATACTATTAGTAAAGTATTTATAAATGCCTATATACTTTCACTCCTTTAATTAATTATAAATCAATTATATTACTATTATACACTTTATTAAATAAGTATAAAATAGATATATAATCACTTATATATATATAATAAATATTCACTTAAACCTTTTAAGGGATTTAGAGATTAGTTTTATATTAAATTTACTAATTTTATAATTTATTAATTCTATTAATTTATTATTTATTATTATTTATTTTATAAAAATATTATATAAATATAATAAAGAATTTTATAAAATATTTATAATTAATAATTATTTATTAATTAAAATATATTATTTATAAAAATCTATTATTAATTATATATTTAAATATAAATAAAATAAAATAATAATTTAATAAAAAGAGTATTTTAAGAAAGATAAGAATATTATATAATAATATTATAATTTAATTAAATAAAATATAAAAATTAATAATTATATTAAATATTAAATTTAAATATATATTTATATTAATTATAATAAAAATAAATTAATAAATTATATAAATTATATTAATCCGGTTTTAATTAAAATTAATATAAGAAATAAAAAGATTATAAATATTAATATTTATAAAAATAATTAATATATAATTATATTAATAAAAAACTTTTATTTTTATAAATAATTAAAATATATTAATATATATTATTATTAAATTCGAGATTTTATAAAATATAAAAGGATTTTTATTTTTTATATTTTAATAAATAAAATAATTATAAACGAATTTATAAAACTTTTATAAATAATTACTTTTATTTATTTTATAAAATATTTTAAAATAAATATATTAAATTAAATATATAATTAATTAATTATATAAAATTATATTTTCTTTTTTTATTTTAAAAATAATAAAATAATAAAAAAAAAAAAAAAGTATTTTTTATAAAATTTAAAAAAGAATATTAAAAGTTTTAATTTATAATTCTCTTAATTTAATAAACCTGATTCAGGAAAGGAATTATATAATAGTAATATATTTACAATTATATATACTTGTATATTTAATATATATATATTTATATTATATATTAAATACTTATTATACTTATATATTAAACTTATATAAATAATTATTAAATTCTATTCTTATATTTTTAATACTTGTTTTTTCTTTTTTTATTCTTTTAATTAATTAAATTAATATAATTTAATATTCACTAAAATATTCTTTTATTCTATTCTTATAATATATAATAATTATAAGTTTAGTTTATAATTATTAAATTTCTATTAAATATAAAATAGAATATAATAAATTTTATATTAAAATTCTTTAACTTTTCTATTTTTATTTTAGTCTTCTATTAATAATTCTATTAATAATTTTAATAAACTTATAAATATTCTATTTATTATAATAGAATTCAAGAATATATAATTAAAAGAATATATTTTATATATTAAATAATAATTTTAAATTAAATAAAAAGCTCGAAATAATAAAATATAAAATATTATTAATTCTAATAGTCTAAATACTCTTATATTTAATATATTTCTATTAATATCTCTATTAATAATTATCGAGTTTATAAAATAAATAATTAAAATTCGAATAATTATTTATAAAAAAATAATAAATATATAAGAATCCGAAAATTAAATAAATATAAGAGATATTATTACTAAATTAAAGTCTTTATAACTAGTAATATTCGAGAATATAAAAGTAAAATATATTATTCTCTTTTAAGATTATACTATTATAAATAATATTTATAAAATATATTCGAAATTATAAAATAGATTCTTTTTCTAATTTATTAAAACTATTAATTCAAATATATAAACTATTATAATTATTACTTTATAGACTTAAACGAGTATTTTAATAAAGAGATTATTTATATTATTCTCTTTTAGAATTCTTATTCTATTTCAAATTTATAGATTTATTTAAGAAATCTTATATTTATTTAAATATTAATATATTCTATTAAATATAATAATTAAAATAATTATATATAAAATCTATAAAAAGGTATTAATTAATAATATTAAAAGAATAATAAACTAGAAATATTAATATTCCGAATAGTATTTAATATATAAAAATATTAAATTCTATATTATTTCTAAAATTTATAAATCTTTTATTATTAAAGACTTTTTCGAATATATTAATTTTAAAATATAATTATATTAAAGAGTAAATAAATTCTTAATCTTTTTTAAAAATAATAAATTTAAATTTCTTATATTTATATTTAATTAATATAAAATATTATTTTTATATATAATTTATATAATATAATCGAGTCTTTAATTAATTCAAGAACCTTTAAATTAAGGTTATATTATTTATAAAAATTTAAATTTAATTATCACGAATATAGTATTTTAGGTCTAAAAGATATTATAATAGTAAAAAGTATTATAAAGATTAAAATATAATATTTAATAAAATTCAATTATATTAAGAATATTAAATTAAAAAGAAGAGAAGAGAAGAGAAGTCAAGAAGAGAGAAGTGTCTTATATTCTCTTAATACTTATTTATACTCTTAGTTTGAGATATTAATATTATAAATATTAATTCTCTTAATCTGAAATTAATATAATTATAATTAAATTAATTATATAATAGATATTCCGATTATTATAATATTTATTTTATATTTATTTTTCTTGTATTTATTTTTTAAAAAATTAAACTATTATAAATAATAATCTAAATTATATATAAACTTTTTTCTTAATAATTTATTAATTAAAACTAAATTACTAATTAAGCGAAATCCCTATAAAGCACTTAATTAAAATAATATTTTAAATATTAAATAAATAATAAAAATCGATAAAACTCTTAAATTTAAAATTATTATATTTATATAACTCTTATATATTTATTTTATATTCATTTTTTATATCCATTTTTTAAAAAATTAAATTATTATAAATAATAGTCTAAATCACATATAAACTTTTTTCTTAATAATCTATTAATTAATCTTAAATTACTAATTAAATGAAATTCATATAAAATACTTAATTAAGGCGGAATTCTAAATATTAAATAAATAATAGAAATTAATAAGACTCTTAAATTTAAGACTATTATATTAATATAACTCTTATATATTTATTTTATATTCATTTTTCGCTTTCATTTTTTAAAAAATTAAATTATTACAAATAACAGTCTAAATCACGTGTAATTTTTTTCCCTAATAGTCTATTAATTAATTCCAAATTACTAATTAAACGGAATCCTTATAATATAACTAATTAAGGTAATATTTTAAGTTTTAAATAAATAATAGAAATCGTGATTTTGATATTTCTATTATATATAATAATATTATTATAATTATATTTTAAAACTTTAATATTAGTTTTAATTTTTTTTAAAAATTATAATTTCTTTAATAATAAGACTAAACACGTAATTTTAATTTTCCGAAATAGGCCTAGTTCAGGTCTATAATTTAAATTAGACGTAAATCACGTGACTTATTAAATGCTAGCGTATTAATTAAGAACGTGATTTTAAACTCGAGAGATTATTCCCTTGGATTTAAGGACTCTTATTAGTTTAAGGGCCTATACTAGGCCCAAATAGGAGATTCACGCTATTAATCTTATAGAAATCTTATCTTTTTTTATTAAGACTTTAATATCCCTTATTAGTAAAAATCCCTGTTCTAGTATAAGTGAATCAAGCGAAAATCTAATCTTTAAATCTATTATTTAAAGGCAAATACTCGAAAGTAAAATTAAAATATAATCTTTTAGTATTTATTATATTCGGAAAATATTAAAATATCTCTCTTAAATATTAGTTTAAAAAGGAAAAAGAAAAGAGATTTGAGAATAAATTATAAAATAAATATTAAATATATATATATAATCTATATAAAAAAGACTATTATATTTAATTATTTATTAATTATATTAAAGTGAAATTTATTATTATTAGATTAAATATTTATTTTATATTCAAGTTTAAACTTTTAAAGGAATATTATTTCAAAATTAAAAAATAATTATTTTTATTAAAGTTTAAAGAATTTTATAATAAACTCGAATAGAAATATAAAATTAAAATTAAAAATAAGTCTATAATTAATAATATTATAAATTCGAATAAAATAATAAAGTTATTAAAAAGGAAGTTTATATATATAATATTAAATCCCGAATTATTTTCGGGAATATTTATTATTTTTATATTAGAATTCTTAAAATATTTATTATCGGAAAATATAATATTTAATAATTATAATATTATTCATTTAGTGAATAATATTCGAAAATTTAATAAAAGAATATATATTCTTTTATTATTAAAATTAATAATTAAATTAAGAATTTAGAATATTCTAATAATTAATTATAATATTTATATAATTAAAAGAATTTTGAATAATAAAAATAATAAAAGAAATCTCATTTTAAGGAATATAATAGTAATTAAAGAGTTTATTATTAATATTATTTCTGAAACTCTTTTAAAAAAAGTAAAAGTATAATATTATAAATATAATAGAATTTTAAAATTAAATATTAAATATAATAATATTATATTATTAAAAATAATATAAGTTCTTAATATTATATTCCTTAAATATAAACTTTTATTAACTTATTCAAATATTTTCTTTATAGTCTTTATTAATATAAATATATTTATATATTCGATACTTGAATAAAAAATTAAGAAATCCTTTAAGAAAAGTAAATATTATTTTTAATTATAAAATAATATAAAAGAGAAATAATATATATAAATAGAATATTTAAATTATTAAATATTCTAAAAGTTTATATAATATATAAAGAATATTATTATTATTAATTTAAATAAAATAATATATAAGTATTATATTCTAGTATATATTAAATAAGTAATTTTATAATAAATAATTAAAAGGAGATTTTCAAGATTCTTTTAGAAGATTATTTGAGATTTATTTAATTATTTAATTATATATAATAATTTAAATTGAATATTTATAATCAAAAACAAATTTAATAAAAAGTTCTTTATATTCTTATTTTCGAATAAGAAGGGAATATAAATCTTTAAAATTATATAAACTTTCAAGTATTAGATAAAATAGTAATATAATCTCTTTATATATAAAATAAAATATAATTAAGAAAAAGTGATTATTATTATATAAGGGAATATTATCTATAAGTTCTAGTATATAAAAGAGAATATTAAATTCAAGTTCTTTCTATTTTATATTCATGAATCTAATAGTAAATCCGAGTGAATAGAATAGGAAGTAATCAATAAAGTATTTATAATAAGACTTTTAATAAAGTTTTCTGAAAATCTATAATCGGAGATAATACTTATAATAGTTTATTTATATAATATAAGTCTATTATACTTATATAAATAATATTTATTAAATAAAATACTCGATTCGTGATTTTGTAATTATTTTAAATAATATAATCCGATATTCGTTATATGAATTATAATTAACTTTAGGTTTAATTAAAATGAGATTTATATATATAATATTCGAATATATCTAATAGTTAAAAAATAAGAAATAAATTAAATATAAAGAGTATTCAAGATTAAAGTATACGAATATATTAGTTATTTTTTAAATATTATATATTTAATATTTATTATATATAAATACTTATATTCGATAAAGTTATTATTATTAGAAATGTGATTTTTAATAAGAATATCCTATATTCTTTAAATATTCAAGAGTAATTAATCGGTTAATTAATTATAAATATTCGGAATATAATAGAATTAATAAAGAAAAAGGAAATCCGGAATATTAGATTAATACTCGAAAATATAAATTTATAGAATATTAAATTATTAGAATGAAATAATCAGGAGTTTGAAATTCTAGAGAATACTAATATATTAAATATTTAAAATAAATAAAATAAATTCCCGAATATTTTAAAGAAATATAACTCGAGAATAGAATAAGAATTTATATCTAGAATAGAAAGACTTATAATCCTTGAAAATACTCCAGAATCTGAAATATTAATTAAATAGAATATAAGAGACAAAAATAAAAGTATTAAATAATTTAGTATTATTAATAAAAGTATAATAGAATATTTATTAAAAAAGGATTAAATATAAGATTCTCTAATTAGGAATATCTTAAAATAGACTTTAGTGAATATTAATTAAAATAATCGAGAATTAATAAATAGGAAATTAGAAACTCGAATTTGAGCGAATAAGGAATTAATTATAAAATCGAAAAGGAAATATATTAAGAAATTATTATTAAAAACTCGTAATAAGTATTTCGGAATATATAATTAAAATAAGAAATTTAATAGAGATTCTAGTAAAATAAGAAATAATAATATAGAAATTATATTAATCTCTTTATTAAAAATAATAAATAGTTTAAATAATATTAATTATTTTTAAATTTTTTATAAATAATTTCTAATTTGATTATTTAAAAGAATTTAAAGAAATAAATAATTATATAATAATATATATTATTATAATTATATTAATTTTATAAAAGATTTATTCGAAACTCTTTATTAATAAGAATAAAATAATTTAATATATTTATTAAAATAAACTTTTATTAAAACTTAATTAATAGAAAAAATTTAAAAATTATATATTTGAAATAGAATTTAAAATAGATTATATATTCGAATTAAATAATCTAAAAGTAAAAAAGTATTAATAAATAATATTAAATATTTTAATTAAATAAGAAATAATTCTATTATCTTTAAAATAAATATTTATTTATAAAACTAATATTAATAATTATTTAATAAAATATTAATTATATATTATAATATATAATAATTTATAAAAAGAGTTTATAATCTTATTAATATATATAATTATACTTATAGTATACTTATTTTATATTAATTATATTATAATAATATACTTTAATCTTGAAATAAAATAATTTAATATAATAAATATATTTATTAATATTATTAGAAATTTAAAGAGATTACTAATTTTATATAAACTATTATTAGAATTTGAAAAATCTAAATATATAATAAAAGTCAATTATATTTTTTATAAATTATAAGACTTTTCTATTCTATAATATAATAATTGAATTGGAATATTCAAGAGTATAAAATTATTAGTTTTAAAAAAAGAAATATATATTTTCGTGAATATTTAATATAAAGTCTTTATACTTTTTTATATTAATAATATTTAAATATTTTATTATAAAAATAATAAATTTTATATAAATAAAATTATTAAAATAATAAAGAAAATATATAAATTTTATAATATAGAAAATATAAAATAATTTTTAGAAATATAAATAATAAAAAATCGGATTATTTAAAAAATATAATTAATTTATAATATTTATATTAAGAAAATTATAAAGAAATTCGAATTAATTAATAGAAAGTATTCGAGTATACTATTATTAAATCTCGAGTTTATAAAATATAATAGTTAAATTCCGAAATATTAAATTAAAGAATATTAAAAGAAAATTAATTTAATATTCTATATTATTATTATAATATAATCGAATATAATATTTATAATTTTATTATTCTTTTAATTCTTTATAAATCCCGATTTAGAATATTTAATAATTATTAATTGGATTATTAAATACTTATTCGAAACTCGATTTCTAGTAATTTAATATAATATTAAATATAGGAAAATTTAATTTCAAATTACTTTTAATATTTCTTTTATTAATAATATAAATATAAAATACTTATTTTAAGAATATACTATTTTACTATTCGGAGAATTAATTATATACTTTTAAATAATAGATTTAAAAATTAGATTTTCACTTAATTTACTTATATTAAAACAGGGGTTTTTACTAATAAGGAATATTAAAGTTTTAGTAAAAAAAGATAAGATTTCTGTAAGATTAGTGATGTGAATCTCCTTTTTAGGCCTAGTATAAGCCCTTAAACTAATAAGAGTTTTTAAATCCAAGGGAATAATTTCCCGAATTTAAAATTATATTCTTATTTAATACACTAGCACTTAATAAGTCACGTGAGGTTGGTCTAATTTAAATTATAGACTTGAACTAGAGCTATTTAGGAAAAATAAAATCACGTGCTTAGTCTTATTATTAAGGAAGTTCTAATTTTTTAAAAATTTAAATTTAATATTGAGATTTTGAAATATAATTATAATAATATTATTATATATAATTAGGAATATCAAAATCACAATTTTAATTATTTATTTAAAACTTAAAATACTATTTTAATTAATTGTATTATAAGGATTCTATTTAATTAGTAATTTAGAACTAATTAATAAACTATTAGAAAAAAAAATTATATATAATTTAGACTATTATTTATAATAATTTAATTTTTTAAAAAATAAGTGCGGAAAATGAATATGAAATGGATACACGGGAATTATATTAGTGTAATAGTCTTAAATTTAAAGGTCTAGTCGATTTCTATTATTTATTTAATATTTAGAATTTCACTTTAATTAAATATCTTATATGAATTTCATTTAATTAATAATTTAAGTTTAATTAATAGATTATTAGGAAAAAAGTTTATATGTGATTTGGACTATTATTCGTGATAATTTAATTTTTTAAAAAATGAGTATAGAAAATAAATACAAAATGGATATATAAGAGTTATATAAGTATAATAGTTTTAAATTTAAGAGTCTTGTCGATTTTTACTATTTATTTAATATTTAAAATATTACTTTAATTAAGTGCTTTATAGGGATTTCGCTTAATTAGTAATTTAGTTCTAGTTAATGGATTATTAAAAAAAAAAGTTTATATATAATCTGAACTATTATTTATAATAGTTTAATTTTTTAAAAAATGAATATAGGAAAAATAAATATAAAATAAATATTAGAATAATCGGAATATCTATTATATAATTAGTTTAATTATAATTATATTAGTTTCAGATTAAGAGAACCGATATCTAACTGATATTTATAATATTAATATTTTAGATTAAGAGTATAAATAAGTATTAGAAGAGTATAAAACACTTCTCTCTCATTGACTTCTCTTCTCTTCTCTTCTCTTTAATTTAGTATTCTTAATATAATTGAATTTTATTAAATATTATATTTTAATCTTTATAATACTTTTTATTATTATAATATCTTTTAGGCCTAAAATACTATACTCGTGATAATTAAATTTAAACTCTTATAAATAATATAATCTTGATTTAAAAACTCTTAAATTAATTAAAGGTTCAATTATATTATAAAGAATAATTTATTAGATAATTATTATAATATTTTTAATTAAAACTAAAATATTTGAAATATTCTTTATTATAAAAGAATTAATAATATTCAAATGACTTTTTAGAAATTTATATTTGAATTTTAATAAACTTTAGATTATATTCCATAATAATTAATAGATAATTTATTTAATTATTAAAAGTAATAAATAGATTATTATAAAATTCTATTATATAAATATTTAAAATATATAAATAAAATAAGAGTATTAAAAGGGAATATTCGAAATTATATATTTATTAATAAATAATATACTAGTTAATAGATTAATAAATTCTTTATTATAATATAAATTCGAGTATTTTAAAATTTTATTTAATCTTTAAAATATTCGAGAAATATTCGAAAAGATTAAATAATTAAAAAGTTTATTTCTTTTATTATTTTATTTATATTATCGAAAAATTAAATAAAAGAAGAAATTTCGAGATTGTAAATTAATTCTATTTCGAGTATTCTAATAATATAAATAAATAATATTTCTAAATTAATATATTTAAAATTCCGAAATTCTATAATTTTTTAATAATATTAAAAAACGAATTTATAATTATATAAATTATAATTTTGAATTAATCTAAATTCTCGAATCAAATTATAATCTAAATAATAAAATTACTATTATAAATATTAGAATTATAAATATATTTTTATTTTATATTATATTCTTTAAATTATCTAAACTATTTGATTTATTTAATTTATTTAAAAGTATTTATATAATAATTTGAAATTTCTTTAACTTTTATAAATATATATTAATTATATTAAAAACTTAAAAGAATTTTAAGAAAAACTTATTTTTAAATTACTCTATTTAACGACTAAACGGCAAATCGACTACTGTTTTCGGCTGGTTTAGTCGCTGCTTTCTACAGCCGAGTTGCCAAAATCTCACGCTGCTCTAAACCTCGCGTACCTAATGGCCAAGGCGGCACGACCGTGGCCCCACCCTAGCCGCTGTAGGAACACCAAAAATAAGCGGGCGGATCATCATCTTTTCGGAGAACCGCTTCTCTGATCTTTCATTCTCACTTTCTGCAAAGGGGAGCAGAAACGGCTCCCCTCCATCTCCCCGTGACTCAGGATGGCAGTCATATTTATTCATCCACCCTGCCCCTCTCCCTTCTCCATCCTCTTCCCAACAAACCTTTCATACTCAACTAACAACGGACTGGTCTGCCGAGGCGGTCAATTTTTGTGGAAGCTACTTCTTCAACACCAGACGAGCTTTTGGATGTAAGTTTCCAAAATCTTTTAATTCGGCTCGTTACTAAGGCTTGCTAGCACGTTGTCATAACTCGTTCAAGGGGTGCCGAGATCTTGACTCCTCTCTATACATTGGCCCATTTCCTAGTTTCGAAAGACGTATCCATAGATGGAGGCGCCGGGAGGAGGCTTGGACAATGTTGGTATCACAAATAAAGCAGGCTCAAGAAACTCCAGGAATGCCTAGTAATGTCTCCTTTCTCATATAAATGCCGTACTGTCCAATGCGAAGTTCATTCATCATATCACCGAGATTAATGCCAATATCTCCATCCTGAGACTCGCGTTCCACCAAGTCAGTAGTAATCCTGTATTCCTCAATGATGTCTTCCGCCTCTTTTCGTGATCTAAAAACCTTATGGCACGAATGCGAGTATCCCGTGATTTCTCCTTCAGCCCCCCCTCCATGACAGAGTTAAAAATATCCAAGCGATGACAACAGGAGAAGCTTACTGGTACTATTCATATACTCCAACGTGTTCACCGTTCGCCACAGCATAATAAACTGGCTCGCCTTTTCTAGGCGCTCTTTCACCTTCTGCATTCACGCGAAAGAATTTATAGTTAACGTTGCCAGGAAACCTGGTTGCAGCGGTCGACACGTACTAGGCCGAGACCAGGATTCATATTCGCCTTCGCATGGAGTTGGGTAGCTTTGCTTTGCGTTTCCCTTCCATGACCCATCACTAACACAAAGGTCTCTATGCTGAGATCGTGCTTAGGCCCTGCTAAGGGTCCTTATCCCTAGCTTGGGTGTATTCCATACAGACGAAGAACAGAATCAACGAAAGAAAAAGAAAAAATGCCCCCTGTCTCTGGGTGCGAAGCTTCAACAAATGAGAGCTGAGCCAACAAACAAGGCGGAACTCGTAGGCGTTCCGCCAGCCTTACTTAACACCAGGGGGTGCAGGAATACGTGGCACACGGACCATCAAAACGTGAATTCCTCACCAAAACTCACCAATTTTAGAAAATTATAGAATTAGACTTTATTTATATAATATTCTAGTATTTAAAATCCGAACTTAAATTTAGCTATTAAATTTATTAGATTAATATTTCGATAGATTATATCTATTTATTATAAGTATTATTATACTTATATAAGAAGAATATTACTAAAAAGATTTAATTATATTAAATATTTAAAGTAAGATATTAGTTAATTTAAATACTTTTTTATCTTCGAAATATAGTATTGCCCATATATAAAACTATTCTATTAGAGTGTGCTTATTTTATATTATTATAAAAGTCATAAGTTTTCGCGATTTGCTTGGTCCGTGTGCCACGTATTCCTGCACCCCCTGGTGTAATGCTGCACGGGGAGCCTTACTCCACGCTACCGACTCGTTCTCACGCAGGTATCGCCAGTCGAGCTCCAGAGCCTTTTGTTGATCCAGCAGAATGTTGTTTACATCTGAAGTTGATGAGTGAGGTACAGTAGCTCCATGGCGACCCCCACCAGCGCTAGCCCAGACCCCTGGGAGCTCGCGAAGTCACGCTTTCTCCAAGACCTCGAGCCTCACGAGAAGGACATCTTCAACAACGCAACACTTGAAAATATCTACTACTCAACCAGTAACATCAATCGAGACGATGCCGAGAAGAGCAGGATACGCGGGGTCTCGAGGAGACTGGGTCCACTGGTTTCAGCAATCGAGAGCTATGGCGGGGCTTTCGATGCCTTTACGCAGATCTCCCCCAGTACTTGTCGCCGATTTGGGGCTCTATAAGAGTCATTCTGGTCGTGGCGAGATCCTATAGCAAGTTCTACGACAAAATAGTAGATACGCTAAGTAGGATAGGGGATATTCTGCCAAGATTTCGTGAGTCAGAGTTGTGCTTATATTATGGCAAAGTACTGACCGCTAACAGGTGACTACGAACAAATCTACAATGGCCAGAAGCACAGACGACTATACCAAGCATTGTCGAACACATACCTCGATATCATTAAACTCTGTAGCGAATTCCGGAAGTCGATTCTTGAACAAAAGGATTCGAAAGTCCGAAGGCTATTGAAGCCTTTATCCTTTGACAAACAATTCGATGAAGCGATTGAGAGGTTTCGCCAACATAGGCAGAATGTTGTAGACGAGGCAGAAACATGTTATATGATTGAAGCAGCCGAACAATGAGATGCTCAGATGGTACTCTTCGCGGAGGAGAGACGACGTAAACTGCTAGCAAAGCTGGCAAAGCTCGACTCGAAGCATAGGCATAGGAAGCTAAAGGAATCTCTGCATGAAGGAACCGGAGCCTGGTTCATTTCTTGTCCTGAATATAAACAATGGCAGGCGGCATTACAGTCCTCGGTCCTGTGTTGCTACGGTATTCGTACGTTTATACCACAGTTCACTTCTATAACATCGAACTTATTCCCTTCGCCTACTGACAAGTTGTAGCCGGATGCGGCAAATCTGTTCTAGTCTCGAGTGTGATTGATTCGTTCAATGCCACTGGCACTTTCGTCTTCTATTACTGCGACTACGCAGATAAACGAACACTGGAGCCAAGCAATGTGTTTGCTTCTTTGGCAAAGCAAGCACTAGAACACGTCCAAATTCTCCCAGAAACTCTTGCATCAGAAATCGAGCAAGCAGAACATGATGGAGAAAAGCTAGCTAATCCCACGGAAGCTCTCATTATATTGCAGAAGTCCCTCGACCTTGTTACTAGCCCAGTCTTTCTCGCCGTTGATGGCCTGGATGAAGCGACAGAATCGTCTCAAATCCTAATATACAAGAACTTGAAGCAGCTAGTCGAAAACTCTGGACTTCCTGTTAAGCTCTTGATTACAGGCCGAGATGAACTTGGGTTATTACTGATGCTCGACCTAAGCATTCCCTTCGCTCGCATTCCCTTATCATCGACCGTTATCTCATTAGACATTGAGAACTATGTGCGAGCATCGACTCGCCGACGTATATCGGATGGGCTACTTGTTATCGGCGATCCTGATCTCGAAGAACTGATTATAGATGAACTTGTCAAGGGAGCTAAGGGGATGTAAGTTTTACAATCTTTTAGATAGAATATATATTAACAATCCTTTAAGGTTTTTGTGGGTCGAGTTTCAGCTTCACGATCTTTGCGAACCTGAATCAGATCACGGCATTCGAATAGTCTTACAGAATCTCCCACGAAGTTTGGGTGAAACATATCAGCGGCTTCTAAACAAAATCGAGGGTGCCGAGAGAAAAGATATAATAAAGAGGATGTTCAAATGGATTGTGTGCGCTCGAGAGCCAATATACCTAGACGGATTACGAGAAGCCGTTGCATTCACATTGGACGATCTGTCATATGATCCTCGTAAACTTCCTACCGATCTTAATCGCCTTATTCGAGCTTGCGGCAACCTGGTAGTCGTTAAGGAGACTCAGATCGTCCAACTAGCGCATTATACCGTTCAACAATACTTGCTACAATTAGGCGACAGCCCATTTCAGTTCACAATCAAAGACGCTAATGTGATGGCGGGCGAATTCTGTGTCACTTATCTGAGCTTCTCCAATTTTGAGAGCCAGATCACAAGATATGCGGATAACAAAAACACGAATATGCTAGCTTTAGGGAAGATCGCCTCTCGAGGTCCAATGCTTTCTCCAGATTATTCGGCACAGAAGATTGTTCATGTTTGGAATACTTTCAGAAATTCTCGGTCAATTACTCCTAGCATCGATATGACTCGTTTCGTGCCACCGCGGAGAAAGGCAGGGCAGCCTGACAGCTTCGATTTCCTTGCTTATGTCGTGGCTCACTGGCTCTGGCACACAAGATCCTTCGATGTGAACGACGACGCCATTATGGAGATGTCAACGCGACGCCGCCGGCTCTTCGTGGATCTTGCCCTCAAAAAGCAACTGCTGTTTGATTTTCGACCTTGGGGGGGACCCACCTTTGATTTCCGTGAGGCCAGCTCCATCTCACTCTTAGGCTGGGCGCTGATGGCAGATCACGGTTATCTGATTCAAGTAACGTCAGCTTCGACTGTTTTGCTCTCTTCCTTTGATGCATGGGTAGCTACATGTGAGAATTACGAGTGGACCAATGGGATTACGCACGATCTGAGTCGGCTCGATCTGGACTACGATCATTCTTCCTTCACGTCCGATTCTCCTGATCTGGTTTGGCTATTCTCGCGGCTAGTACGGGCATGCCAAAATGGACATATTGATGCCATCAAAAAAGTCGAATTTGGCAATACGGGAGGACCTCACTTTGTTCCCATGTTTCAATATCTTGTTGCAGCTGCAGCCGCAAACGGGAGGCTTCAAGTTGTGCAGTTCCTGTGGCAAGAAGTCAAAATGTATCTCCACAGTCTCAACAAGCTCGTGGTGGTATCAGGTCTAAGCAAACGTCACGCCCTCTCTGCCATCGAGCATGCTGCAATATCTGGACACTCGCATGTTGTTTCGTATCTCGCTGATCATGGCGCTCATGCTGAGATCATATTTTCCATTCCAGGGCTCTTCCAGAAGTTCTTTGACGAAGCAATCAGCAACGACGCTGGCCAAATAGTAGAGAGTCTCCTTACTCTCCGAAGCTTCAATAGCAATATCGGAGATGATACGGAGAGCTTTCACGTAAGTGACCAATATTTTTCGGATTCATTGGTCAACGCAATTGCTGCCGGCCATACCGAAATTGTGAGGACACTTCTAAAGAATGGTATCGATCCCAATACGCCTAATCAGGCAGGGTCAACACCGCTCATTGAGGCTATCCGCCATTCTCGGGACTCGATTGTTTCCTTGCTTCTCGAATATTGCTGTTTCCTGGGAAATGACTGTGGTGGCATGCCACTGACAATTGCTGCTTGTCTTGGCAACTTACGCATTGTTCGCGAGCTCATAATACACGGCGGGCCGATCTTTGGAGAATTTGAATCCGAGAACAAGATGTTTTTGCCATACGGTGTGGAGACGTTCATCGGGGACAGTGCCGGCGACCTGGACGTCAGTCTTTGCTATATGGTGCGCCTTCCTCCTACGCCGTTATACTTGGCTTGCTATCATGGTCATCTCAATGTCGTTGAGCTGCTTCTTAGCTATGGCGCAGAAGCTAATTATCCTAGCCCTGTGACCGTGATCAACTTGCAACAGCGCAAAGCTTCCTCGGCCAAAATTGACTACTCAATGTATCAGCTCCCCGACAATTTGAATGCTGTCCTGTACGGTTCTTTCGGAAAGGAACGGGCAGCCTCGGACAAGACGAGCTGGGAGCTCCCCATCAGTGCTGCAATAGCGGGAGGTCATGTGGACATCATGAACACTCTCGTTTCGTCCGGAGCTTTGTGGCCTAAAGAGTTCGACTGCCTGTACGGTTCTTGTCTTGGAACTCTTGATTCCCAATTAGAGACCCTTGCCAGTCGGATACACCAGGGGGTGCAGGAATACGTGGCACACGGACCAAGCAAATCGCGAAAACTTATGACTTTTATAATAATATAAAATAAGTACACTCTAATAGAATAGTTTTATATATGGGCAATACTATATTTCGAAGATAAAAAAGTATTTAAATTAACCAATATCTTACTTTAAATATTTAATATAATTAAATCTTTTTAGTAATATTCTTCTTATATAAGTATAATAATACTTATAATAAATAGATATAATCTATCGAAATAGTAATCTAATAAATTTAATAGCTAAATTTAAGTTCGGATTTTAAATACTAGAATATTATATAAATAAAGTCTAATTCTATAATTTTCTAAAATTGGTGAGTTTTGGTGAGGAATTCACGTTTTGATGGTCCGTGTGCCACGTATTCCTGCACCCCCTGGTGATAGTCCATTGGCTCATGGCAGGACCCTCCTTGCCGCAGTACCCGAAAACCATGGAGCCTGTTTCGGTGGGGCAGATTGGAAATATCCGGACACACATGGTAGAGATCGGAATGCCAACGGTCACTTCGAGTCGAATACACTCAGTTGCTGAGCTACAAGTGATTGGCGTAGTTCTCGTAGCTTCTCAGCGAGAGCTTGTCAGATTAGAAAAAGAAAGGATGAGTAAGCGGATCGCGGACATGAAAGCTGCCGTCTTGATAGACAAGCCAGACTGCGGAGATCCCTTGCAGGCTGCCTTGATCAAAGTTATACTGCATGATGATTGCAGCGATGTTATCGTCCAAGCTCTCCTCGACGCTGGAGCAAGCCTCACCTCACGCGAGAGTGACGGCGTACTTATACCTAATATCGAGCTCGTTGAGGTTGCGTTGTGCGGAAACCATATACTGCGCCAAGCTTTCTTGGACCTGGGTGTTTCCGCCACACTCTCTTCCTTTGGCGCCACCGGAACGCCGTCTGAATTGGAGCATTTGCTGCGAATAATGATTGCACCTAGAGAAGCTTCCAGGACACAAACTAGCAGAGCCAATAAAATCTGTGAGATACTTGAGGCTGCTGTTCACTGCAACAACATGGAACTCGTCGGAAGGCTGTACGAGATCCTGGTCTTTCCCTTCTCGAACGCCGGGCGATATCATCGGGGCCTGCAGCCCAGGGAAGGGTCTAGGGAAGGCTCCGGTATATTCGCTGCTGTAGATCATGGACAGAAAGAAGTGGTGAAGCTGCTATGTGAGTACAACAAGTCCAACGTCAACGTAAGGGATTACAATTGGGCAACTCCTTTGCTGTATGCCGTCGAAAAAAAGGCTCCACTGTCCGTGATTAAGACTCTGTTGTCCCATGGAGCGGATCCAAGGTTGCCCGACAACCATGATGAAACAGTCTTGTATAAAGCTGCTGCAAATGGTCATCCTGAGCACCTCGACATATTGCTGAATGTTGAAAGCGTCAATAATACGGTCTATCTCCACACAATGGACGACTTTAGCATAGCACTAAATCTATGTGTTTCGAAGCGTGAACCTAAAGCCTGGGACAATCTGGCAAGAGCTTTCCGAGATAGGCACCTATTTGGAAAGAAAACGATTCCAAGATATGTGAATCACCAGGCGACGAATGGTTATATCGATGCACTAATTCCGTTTCCTGTTGATCACCGCCAACAGCTTGATTGGAGTATGATGACTTATGAAAAACTACGAGGGCAATACCTTCTGCGACAACCTTGCCAACACGTGGAAGGGATTTTCGAGCTTTCCGCAGTCCTAGACGAGATCGAGCATGCGTCATGTACTACTCCTCCCGTCCACGCTGAAGAACCGAAGATATCGAAGAGGCTTTCTCCAGCCGCTATTACTTTGCTTGAACGGCATGCGCATAGAAATCTAATGTTGGGATACGAATACGTGGTGTGACTGTCTGGATTTCCATCACGGGTTCGAACCAATTGCTTGTTGCAGGTGAGTTCCTAGTCTCTATTTCTAGCCGTGACTTGCTAATAAATGGAAGTCTCTAGCACTGATGATACCCGAGATGAGTTACGAAGCGTTGTGCGAGGCTATCTAACAGATAGAGTGAGCTTCTTCGAACTTGATTATTAACCTTTGCAGTAGTGAGGCAGATAGGGTAGTTAGCTGGCATTTTCTTGTACTGTGGTTTAACCATCTCCCCACACTCCTTTGTTGCTTTGAAATAGAATACATTTTTAGATATCAAGTACACCAAGTTGTATCCATGGCCGCCAGATGATGTTGTGAAAGAGAGGCCTATCAAGGTAAGAAATATAGAAATCAGCATGTGTTCGACATCCTAGCGAACTGGTGCAGTGTAGAACCAAGCAGTGTGTAGAAACCAAGCAGTGTGTAGAAACCAAGCAGTGTGTAGAAACCAAGCAGTGTGTAGAAACCAAGCAGTGTGTAGAAGCCAGGTGGTGCGTAGAAACCAAGCGGTGTGCAGAAACCAAGTGGTGTGCAGAAACCAAGTAGTGTGCAGAAACCAAGTAGTGTGCAAAAACCAATTGGTGCACCTCGCTTTCGGGATGGTCAGGATGGACCACTCAGCCTTAATTTAGAGGGCCGTTGGATGTCACCGATCACCACACTTTTTGGATGGTCTCTTTCCAGGATAATTCGTAGAACTTCTACTATATGAAGTAGACTATTCATCTAGAAAATACTTTAATTGACTGCTAGGAGTGCTGGGTAACTCGTCCCATAAGTAGATCGGTCCTGATTAAGAGATCCTGGCTTGACTTGTCTTCGAGGGCTCTCTACCCGACCTCCAGACCGTCTCAGGATTCCCTCAGTCACAGGAGGGAATCCACCATGGGACATTAGTGGCGGGACAGCGCAGGTAGGACACGAGCCGCCCTAGGTGACTATTTGACCCAGATAGTCTGTCTTGGATGGCCATTTGCCCCAGGACAAATGGGCCAGGACAGATTCTCGGTTAGGATTGCTCACCCAGCACGCTCGGCACACCATGACCCCCCAAACCACAGAAACGGTGTCCCACCCGATCAACGCAGGGTGTTAGGCTTCACGTGATTAAAATCTAGCTCAAGAATTGGTAATTCCGGCCTGGGCCACAACTGAGCCACAACTAGCCTGGGCCAGCCTCGTCTAAATGAGCGAGGGTAGGGCGAGGCTTTGCGCTATATTTAGCCAGTTCTATTTTAAAAAGTGGCTCTTTCGTCGCAACGAACCAAAACGCAACCTCAAAAGCAGCAGCTAATCTTATAACACATAACGCGAGAGCATCAAGTCATAGTTTCAAAGGCCGTCTACTGTATCCCACAAACACAGTTGCTTCCTCGGGAACGTTGATTCGTTAGAGAATGGCCAGATAGAGGCTTGCTCCGTCATTCTCAAGAATCCCTTTCCAGGTGATTCCATCCAGTGTTCTTCAGATCAACCATCATGCCCAGACTGTTGCCGATTGCGATGATATTTTTGAACCTGAATTGCTATTGGGGATGGTGGTATTAGAGGAGATTGAGAGGACTAGGTATTGTGATAAGAGGTATACCAGCAGGGTGAAACGGCATATGTTAGCACTTTTACTTTAACAACCAAATGGCGAACTGGCTCTTGTTTTAGGCGGGTTTGGCCGCTGCTTGCCCTAACTCTCGCGTACCTGGCAGCCAAAGCGGCACGACCCTAGTCAGCGCATGGATTATTCAAAAACGATGTTCTCGTTCCTACTTTCAGGAAATCAGTTTCAGGGAGCAGAAAATGGATGCCCTCCATCCCCTCCTGACTCAGGATGGCGCTCATTCTATTTCTGCGTCCATCCTCCCTCCTCCATTTTCTTCCCTCGACACCTCTCATACTCAACCACCTCTCTCCTCCATCTCTCCTCCCCTCCAAACAGTTCCATGGTCAGCAGGTCTCTCCTAACATATTCCACTTTCTCTTCTGAATTGGTCGTCATTATCTCGTTCTGTGGGCCAATGTCGACATGCGGCGTCGCCAATCAACACTAAACTCTTCTTCGTTCGATGATGACAGTGATAAGTCAGACATCGATTGCTGCCTCGATATAGAGGATGAGCAAGAAGAGACAAATGCCAACATTGAGCGGACAGACGTCGATTCCGATGTCGAAGGAGGCAAAGACGATAAGGAAGATCTGCCCGATCTGGAGTGGATCGCAGGAGAGGACAATACTACCTACCCGCCAGAGTACTACCTCGATCAGGAGAACAATTCTGACGAATCTGAGGATGAAGATGAGGACTACAGCGATGGTATTCTCCATAAATCATTGTGTTATACGGATTTGACCAAAACTCTATAGCTAACAAATGCTCCCAGTCCTCGCCTCGCCTATGCATTTACTCCTTTCCCAAACGGCCTATCACGTTGAAAGCATTCCCATCTTCAAACCACGTCTTGCGACTGGTGTAATTCCACGGGCCGTGCCCTTTTCTTTGGCTTTTAAATGCCTCCCCGTCGATCCTCTGCGACATGGAAGTGTCGGGGTAACGTCTTGCGAACCACATGACTGTCAGCTTCCTTTAGAGATGCGGCATCATGACTTGTTTGGTCAGAGAGATGGTGGCTTTCTAACCCTGTAAGAGTCCTAATTCCCCTGGCTCAGATAAGTTCGAGACTTCAAATCTAAATCCGGGGGCAACTTATCAATAACCGACCAGATTCTTTTGAGATGACATCCATATGTCGTAGAAATTCTTGGTGAACTTGTATGACGTCCAATTCTCTTCACCATCTAGTTCCGTGAAGCTGAACTCACGAATCGGATGGCGGTAGAATGTTAGTTTTGTTTCCGTCGATTGCAGGGTAGTAACCGTAGATTCTCACTGTACATCAACCTGTAGATCTCCGAGAGGAGCATCCAGGTACTCGGCACAATCCCAAACCAACTCAACTTACTCAAGGTCTTTTTCCAACGTTTATCGCCGGAAGCGGTCGCTGGATCTCCCGAAATATTGCATCGGCCAACTATCACAGATGTAACAATGTGTTACTACTAAAAGTTTTCTGCCCACCGAGACCTCCGTCAAATTCATGAGATGGACCATTTCACTTTCACCTATCCCCCGGGACAGAGAGTGGAGCAAGCGGGTAACAGCCGCTCTGCAACGGCGTCCACGACCCCTTGCCAAACTTCGACATCACCGACAATCGCCCAATCGACAACCCGATCTCCCCAGAGATCGATTCAGCCTGTGCAATGTGTATACCGGCAGAAAACCAACCCCAATGGAGCATGTTTCTACTTTCAATCGATGAGGTGTATTAGGGTTTTCGTTCGGGACAAGGATGGCCTTGTCAGCTCCGGTACTGGAGAAGGCTCTGCTGGCGTCCCTCGTTAGACTACTCAAATAGCCGGTCGGATGGGATATATTGACCTCACATATTCAGATTCAGATACAGATGATGAAGGCGCTTTGGAGGAGGAGAGTAGCTAGGACTGGGGCAAAGAAATAAAGATGGAGGCGACCCGTTCGGATCTATGAAGCTGATAGTGACTAGTAAGCTTGCAAAGACTGAGGAAGATGCATGATTCGCGGGTGTTTGGACTGTTCTACATGTATCTATCCGTCAATGTATCTCCTGTCTATCATACCTCTTCTTCTCACGCACGAGACTGAACTATACAAAACCACGACCGTGATTGTTATTTACATAGGGAGGCCATGACCGAGAGTCAAGTTGTGCTGGATGTATAGTACTCGCGACCACCAGCGGCAAGTTGATCGCCCGAGATGGATCTGCTTCCGAGATTATCCTCGAAAGACACTGGTTACCTAGTTCCACATGTCCTCTAGCAGCCCGTTGGTACTGCTCTTCTTGCCGACAAAAGTTCAACAATAACCCCTTAAGGTTGATAGCCATGCTTTGTGACACCATGCGGCAGTCCCAGTCCCCCAGCGCGAGAGATTTGACTGCGCGGTCTAGGCAGATAAGGATGTTACTTGCCTGATCAGGCGGAGGTGGAGGACCGAGAGTCTCCCTCCAGATTTGACGATTCTTCTTGTTTTTATGCAATCCTAAACTCCTACGAATCTTCCGTCTTG
Source organism: Hyaloscypha hepaticicola (assembly GCA_002865625.1). Lineage (NCBI taxonomy): Eukaryota > Fungi > Ascomycota > Leotiomycetes > Helotiales > Hyaloscyphaceae > Hyaloscypha > Hyaloscypha hepaticicola. Next base: position 24,519 of record KZ613593.1, read on the forward strand.
CTTTTGAGTCCTTGTACATGTTTTCGTGATAAATGCAAGTGGAAAGTCCAAGTATGCTTGCTGCTTCAGCCATTCCTCGACTCTTGGCGCTCCAGATTGGCTTTGTGTTACATACGTCGTTCGTTCTGTTCCAGAGATCGTTCGCAAGCGTGCTAGCAAGGTCTTTGGCATGGCAGGTGTAATATGCCATGGTTGCATAATCGGATAAGACACTGATAGTGTATTCATGATGGGGACCATAAAGCTCCTCTGTCTTACGGAAAGCAAGTTGGTAAATGTCCAAGAATTTCCCCGCTTTCAAGCCACTACTGTCCTCGTGGCGATAGTAGTTAGCCCATAGCCTTAGGACGTTAGGGTCGTTGGGACTCCGCCGTGACGAGAAGGCTCTAGCGGAGCATTGGTAGGTCGTCCGGATGATATGCTTGATTTCGGCAAGACAGAAATGTCTTTCCTTGATCTCCTGTTGCCTCTTCTGTTTGCGAATTTTCCGGTAGCTTTCCTTTTTCTCGAGGTATGCTTGCCTGCGGGTTTCCTCATCCTCGTTCCATGTTTGACCGCCCTCGTTTTGATATTCTTGCTGAACTATATCTGCAGCCTGTGCACCTGCTTCAAGTTTTTCATGGCCCTCATTCCGTGTCTGCATCTTGTTTTCACCTTTCTCTTGTTGAATATCATCAATGAAGTAGGGCTCAAGAGACTTGACAAAATCGACCAGAACCATCTTTATGCTCTGGTGATCAGCGTCGACGGAAAGACGTAGTGCTCGGAGGAATCTCGCTACGTAGGCGCCTTTGGAGGACCCCAGCTGGCTAGAGAGAGCCAGCAATATCTGACAAATACTCCAGAAGTCACTGAAGACAAACGGACTTAGGACAAGCGTGCAAGTATCCTTGGTCATTTCATTGAGGCGATTGAGTACCCTACCTTCGAAGATCCGATCAATGACCCTCCGGATATATAGATTTGTCTCTTTCTGCTTCTCTCTCTTCGAAAGCGGGCACTCTTCAGTAGATTTGGGCAACACGAAATGCTTGCCATTACGCAGCAGAGCGAACATTCCCTGGCAGCAATTCAACAGGCTCTGCCAATTTGATTCGACCGCAACTAGAATATTCCCAATACTTTCTTCTGATGCGGTGCCTTCTTTGTTGATTGTTGGAGAAGAGTCAAGGAACCCCGTCACAAATTCGTCGGTGTAGCGAAGGAGTAAAATGTGCTTCTTGTAGGTCGCAGGCTCAAGCGTATGAGGTACACAGACCCGACGTTCAAAAAAGGTAGGACAAGGGTTGTAGTTGCCAGATCTTCTGTGGGGTCTTTTTCGATGCGGCTTCGATCCTCGTTTCATGGTCTTCGTCGTTATAGACTCTACCGCGTTGGATTTGTTCTTTTTGAGTATCTTATCGGCCGCACTTCCACATTCGTTGGGCCAGCCGCCCTCATTTGGCCACCCTTTTTTTACCCTGTATTTATATTCCTCCATCCTGACACCTGTTAACGAAATTTGGCAGGTTGTAAATCTTGGAGCTTCTCACGTTGCTTCGAAACCAAAGAGACATGCCAAAAAAGATGCTGTTTGTTCCAAGGTAAGATTATATCCCTGAGTGTGGTATAAATTCTTGAACATTGGCCCAATATTTACCCAGTCGGTCACAGGTCTTTTAGAATTTGTTGCAATGGTTTGTAAGTTGTTATTATGTCCGGACTTTTCCGCCGGCAGCAAAGTGTTCGTTTGAGGGATATCGCTGCCAGTGAACCCACCCTGGTCCAACGAAGCTAGGGGGAGACCAGCAATGCTCTCTTGTTGATATGGGCTGGAACGAAAAGGAGAAAACCCCTGTTGCCATGGACCTTCGACGTCGGCATTACTCAGAACGGAGTCTGTCCCGACGTTGGTCGTTGGATGGAAGGATGGCGTCACACCTGGAAGTCCCATGGAGTGACCGGAGTCGGTCGCGAGTTGACCATCTGGGACATATTGTGCTTCCATCTCCAAGTTTTGGCCCTGTGCCGCGGACTCAACCCCGGAAAAAGGACCGTTCCAAGAGTTGGAAAATGGAAGGTCCATGATATCTGCTTTAAATGATAGTTGGCCCCAGTTTGAGTTACACCAAGGTTAGAAGAAGGTAGCCGCCCTTGAGTCTCACCTGCAAAATTGATGGCATGAGGCTCGTATTGACTTCTGCTAATATTAGTCGGCAATGTAAAGGTGGAAAACTCACATGATGCTGTCGTTATTAGTGGCTTGTTGGCCACACTGCATTGGTGGTTTCTATGCCAATAGGAGATTGAACACCCCCACCAAAAGATGGAGTTTCCTCGCCGAGCAATTATTGGACGGTTCGAACCAATGCCTGGGGCCAAAGACTAAATGGTCATGCAAGCGCAAGGATACTGCTGACACTGCACTACACTGCTCAGGACGAACATGGAACCCCAACGAACTTTGCACATGATTGGCGTCTAGCTTCGAGTGGGGTGGATACAAGCAGCTGATTCGTCCTAGAGCTCCTTACAACTCGGGCGAAGCTGCCAAGACAGGTCTGCTTCGAAAAGGGAGTACAGCATCTGCTCGCATGGCTGTGCGAAAGATAAAAGACCTGGCTTCTTCTCTTCTTTCTAGAGCTTCAATCGTTTTGACTTGGGCTCTTCGAACCTCGACGCTCTGCCAATTTCCCTCCAGCCGAGCAACATGCCTTCAAGTCCTAAACAAACGGATTATCATTCCTCATCAAGCCGCTCACGACAGAAGTATGCTTCTGACTTGACCTCCTCCAAGGCTTTAAAATACAGCCTCAGCTCTGCCAATGAGCCGAATTTCTTAGAGCTGGCCATCTGGGAGAAGGTGGCGTCCAAGATCAAATACGCAAATGCAATGATTCTCATTGTCAGCGATACACATGAGAAGAAATCGCTCAAGAAGTTCCTTACAAAAAATCAAGACTTGAGAAGTGAGTAATCTTCCTGGTCCGAAACAGGTACCTCTTTGTGTGACCCTGAAAGGTGCTGATTGAACGCGGGATAGAGATTGAAATCGAAGGCTACGATACCGATATGTTCAAAAGAAACTCGACCTCCACGGTGATGCTTGCAACTCCCGACGAATTACAACATGCCTTGGAGCTTGCATCCAAGTTAAAGATCAAGAGCACAACGCAATCTACCAGCGCTCCGAGTGGCTGGAGATTTTGGGAGTCGAAATATCCCCAGGAGAGCCAAACAGAATCGATCATCCCAGAGACACTTTTCATTGTTGTAAGCAGGTCCATCAAGGAGATCGCTTATTCCATCTCCAATCGTATCAAGGAGGTTACAATCATGCAAAGTAACCCAACCGAGGATGCCAACGATAGGTACTCCCTCTGCATCAACAAGTCGTCGACTTACTGCGACATCGAGACATGGAGGTGGGATGCCCGAGAAAATTGGAGAAACCGCTCTATTACCCACGAGGCGGGCATGTATTGGGATATCAGTAGCCTCTCCCGTCAAGGCTTGGACTTCAACAATTCAATCATCTCCGCCATGACACCAGAGATGAGCGAACAAGTGCAGAAAAACTTTCAAGGTTTCGTCGAAGAAGATGACGACGATCAGTCTTCGGGTGGGTCTACTTCAAGACGACCATCTGCACCGACACATATTGACAATAAGGTCAGTTGGTTCGAGAGGTGGCTAAAGCTTATTGCCGGGGCTGTCGGCGCCGCAGTCGGAGTCACGGGGGCCGCTGCCAGCTTCTCCTTCTGCTGGTTCAACGCAGGTGGATTTTTTGTCAAAGGGTCTCTGGGTTTGTACTTGTCCGGAGGTTACTTCAACATGGGAGCCTTGGGGGGGGCTTGCTTGTGGGGTGCAGCAGGAGGTCTTGCTGCTGGAATTGCGGCTGGTGTTGCAGTCTATTACATACCATGGGGAACGATCTGGAACTTCGTGAAGTGGATACTGAAAGCGGTTTGGAACAAGATCAAGGAAGCTGCTTTCTGGATCTGGGAAAAACTCAAGACATTGGTATCAGATGTTGCATTGGCGCTCAAGCAAGGACTCACGGGGAATGCGTTCCCTCATATGGAGAAACCTGCGAGATTCACCGCCTGAGGGACTCCGTGTCGCACTGGAGAGCTCAGTTCAGTAACTGTTGCATGCTCTTTGCCTGCAAATTTTTGTTTCTTTGGTTTCTCCTGGGGTGGTATGGAAACTTGGGAAGGCGATGCTGTATGACAGTACTTCGCAATGACTTTGATGAACCTTTCCTACTGACGGCCTGTTGATGTTTTGACTTAGCTAGGTTGCTTAATAAAATTATGATACGACTAGAAACAGTTTCTGTCTGTCAGTGCGCCATCTTTGATGTTGTTGAGCAGGTAGTTGTAGGGAGGAGATGGGATGTCATCGGCGTACAGTAAGCGGGGAAAGTCGTCTCATGGCCACGTGAGGGTCGACAACCTCCGTTGAGCTGTACACTTATAGTTGGTGGAGACTAATAACTAAGACCGTGTCTTAGCTATACGGCCACTTGCAAGCTTATCAAATAGTATTTCTCAATTAGAGGCAGCGAATAAGCATAAGCTCGTATCTCGGCCAATGCAAGGCAGAAGCAGGTCTCGAGGTGGTCGTCGGTGTCGTAGAGGGTGCGGCATCGAGGGACGATCAGGAGTGCGATTCCTCGCAAATCCTGCTCGACGTATAGACTCAGCTCCGGTGTGGCCGATCATGCGAGCCTAGTGTAGGCAGAAGGCCGAAGACGAGGCGCACGCCGGAGTGGAAAAGGCTGACCAAGGGTCGTTGTTGGGCTGTTGGAAAGAAAGATGGAGGAAAGGAGCGAGCGTTGGACGACGCAACAGGACGCACGAGCTTTAGACACCGCAAAAGCGGCGGCGGGCCTGTGCGCGCCTTGCCCGATGCTAGGGTCGCGATTTCTGTATACGAGCTTGCCGTCTAGTCGTTTACTATTATTCTTTTTCTTTTTCTAATAAAGTTTTATTATTTTTTAAATAATTTTCAAAATAGATTTTAATATAAAAGTATAAGAATTATTAATCGAATATATATAATAATAATATTTATAATTTATAAATAGTATAATCGAGCCTTCGGTCGATTTAAGAGTCTTTAAATCAAGGTTTACTTTTTTTATAAAGGTTTAAATTTAATAAAAAGTAAAAAATTAAAAAATTCGAGTATATCTTTAAAAATAAAAAATAAATATTAAGAATTCGTTTAATTCATATTAAAGAAACATTAGTTTAATACATTTATATACGCAAAGTCACGTGAGCTTTAATAATAAGTTTTAATAGTTTAATTTTTTAAAAAAGATTAATATTTTTTAAAAATAATAATTATTAAAATTTAATTTTAATATTTATATAAAGAATTCATTTAATTATATTTATTTTTATATTAAATTGAAGTATTTTAATTTACCAAATCACGTGATATTAATTAATTAATTTTAAATTTTAAATTTTTTAAAAGATTTTAAAATAAGATTTAATATATTTAAAATAAAAATAAAATATTATAAATAATTAAAATTTTATTAATTAAAAAATTATTTTATAAAAGATATAATATTATAATAATATATAATTTAAAAATATAATTTTATAAAATAAATAAAACTTTTTATATTTAATTATAATAAAGATTAATATAAAAAAGTTATTTAATTTATTATATATTAAATTAAATTAATTCTTTTTTTTTAAATAAAATCAAATATATTTTATTAATAAATTAAAAATATATTAAATAATAAACCTTTTTTTAAAAAAATTAAAATTAAAATTATTATATATTTAAAAATTATAAAAATTATATATTTAATAATATTTATAATTAATAATAATATTTTTATTAAATCTTTTAAATATAAAATTATTTTATTATTAATATTTTTATTTAATTTCTTTTAAATAAAAGAGTGTTTATTAATTTATTTTATTAATTAATTTTAATTTTCTTTTTAATAAATATTAAAAATTTAAAAGACTTTTTATATTTAAATAATAATAATAATTATTATTATTTATTTTAAATACTTAAAGAAATTATTTAAAAAGTATTTAATTTAATATATCTTTTATTATAAAAGTCTTTTCTTTAAAGAATTTTTAATTATTAAAAATCTTTAATTAAAAGATTTTTTAATATTAAATAATTTTTTATTTAAAAGATTTTTTATAATATATAAGAATAAAACTCACTTTATAATCCGTTAAACTAAAAGACTATAATATTCACAATACACGAATATACTTTATTATACTTAAATGATTTAAAGTATATTATATAATATTATATATACTTTATATATATAATATATATTATATTTTTTAATTAAAATATTTTATTATATTTAAAAGAATTATTAATTAAAAAACTTTTAATTTAAATAAAATAAATATTTTTATATTATTTTATTATTTTAAATAAAAAGTATTTTATTTAAAAAAATAAAAAAATAAAAAAAATATTTATTAAAAAGCTTTTTAATTTAAAATATTTCTTATTATTTAATTTTTTTATTTTTAAAAAATTATAATTAAAAATCTTTATTTGAAATATCTTTTATTTAATTAAATTTTTAATTAAAAGATTATTTATTTA
>KZ613594.1:11220-29339 GCA_002865625.1 Hyaloscypha hepaticicola
TCTATAATTTAAATTAGACTAATATCATATCACTTATTAAGTACTAGTATATTAAATAAGAATGTGATTTTAAAGACAGGAGATTACCCCCTTGGATTTAAGGGCTCTTATTGGCCTAAGGGCCCACACTAGGCCCAAACAGGAGATTCACGCCACCAATCTTGCAGAAACCTTATCTTTTTTTGCCAAGACTTTAGCGTCCCTTATTAGTAAAAACCCCTGTTCTAGGGGGGTGTACTCAGCGAAAATCTAACCTTTAAATCTATTATTTAAAGGCAAATAAAGTTTACTTTAAAGTTTTTTATAAATAAATTAATTTATTATATTTTAATTAATTAAAATTAAACCAAAAATCGATTTTAATAATTTACTTAAATATACACGAATTAAAATATATTTAATAATAAGATAATAAATAATAAAGATTAAATAAATAAATAAAATAAAATAAAAACTTTTATAATTAAAAGTTAAAAATATAAAAGTATATAATTAAGTATAAAAAAGTAAAATTTATTCAAAATCCTTAAAAAAAATTAAAATAATAATAATAAATAAATAAGTATATAAACCGTTTACCTTAATAATCACGTGATTGCCCTTTATATAAAATTATTATTAAATATTATATTTTTAATTTAATAATAATAATTATAAAGAATTATATAAAAGAATTTAATTAAAGTAAATTAAATATATTATTAATTATATAAAATAAATTATAAAAAGTATTTAAATTATATATATAAAATTAATAATAAATTTTATAAATTATTTTAAATTATTAAATACTCTTTAATAATCTCTTTATAAAAAATAATAAATAGTATAATCGAGCTTTCAGTCGATTCAAGAGTCTTTAAATCAAGGTTTACTTTTTTTTATAAAAGTTTAAATTTAATAAAAAATAAAAAATTAAAGAATTCAAGTATATTTTAAAAATAAGAATGAATATTGAAAATTAATTTAATTCAAATTAAAGACACGTTAATTTAGTATATTTATATCCGCAAGGTCACGTGGGCTTTAATAATAAGTTTTAATAATTTGAGTTTTTAAATTCTTTTAAAAGAAATTAATATTTTTAAAATAAATAATTATTATTTATATTAAATATTAAAATTAAAATAAAAACACGTGATTAGCTTTGCGGTTTAAAGGTTAAAAGCTTATATTAATAGTCACGTGATTGATTATTAAGTTATTAATTAAAAGGAATTTTTAATTTTTAATTTTTAATTTTTTTTTTAATTTTAATATTTATATAAAGAATTTATTAAATTATATTTAATTTTATATTAAATTAAATTATTTTAATTTACTAAATCACGTGATATTAATTGATTAATTTTAGATTTTAAATTTTTTAAAAGATTTTAAAATAAGATTTAATATATTTAAAATATTTTTATTAAATTTTAAAATAAAAATAAAAATATATAAATAATTAAAATTTAATAATTAAAAATTAATTTAAAAATATAATTTTAAAAAATAAGAAAAATATTTTATATTTAATTTATAATAAAGATTAATATAAAAAAGTTATTTAATTTATTATATATTAAATTAAATTAAAAACATTTTTATAAATAAAGTCAAATGCGTTTTATTAATAAATTAAAAATATATTAAATAATAAATCTTTTTTAAAAAAAATTAAAATTTATTATATATTAAAAAGTAATAAAAATTATATAATTATTAATAAATTTTAATAAATTTAATAATATTTGTAATTAATAAAAAGATTTTTATTAAACTTTTTTAAATATAAAAATGATTTTATTATTAATTTAAATTTTTTATTAATATTTTTATTTAAAAAAAGTTAAATAAAAGAGTTTTTATTAAATTTTTTTTTTAAATAAATATTAAAAGTTTAAAAAGAATTTATATTTAAATAATTATTTATTATTTTAAATAAAAAGAATTTTATTTTAAATAATAAAGGAATAATAAAAAATATTTATTTAAAAAATACTTAATTTAATATATTTTTTATTATAAAAATGTTTTATTTAATTAAAAGATTATTTATTATTAAAGAACTTTTTATTTAAAAGAATTTAAATTTTTAATTTAAAAGATTTTTATATTTAAATATTATATTAAATTTAAAAGAGTTTTTAAATTTAAATTTATTATTTTTATTTTTTATATTTACTTTGAAAAAAATTAAATTATTATAAATAATATTTTAATTCTTTAATAAATATTAAATATTATTTAATACTTTAAATTTAAAGTTTTTATATTTATTAATTCTTATATTTTTTTATTATATTTATTTTTTATTTTTTATTTTTTAAAAAATTAAATTATTATAAATAATAATTTTAATTATATATAAACTTTTTTTTAATAATTTATTAATTAGACTTAAATTATTAATTAAATGAAATTCTTATAAAATACTTAATTAAAGTAATATTTTAAATATTAAATAAATAATAAAAATTATAAAAACTCTTAAATTTAAGATTATTATATTATAATAAAATATATTAAAAATAAGTGATTTTAGTGATTTATAAAGTGTAATTGTACGTGGTCACGTGCTAGCGTCACGTGAGCGTAACGAACGGGTATATAAAATCGCGTCTTTATTAGTCTTATATTTCTCTTTTTAAATAATTCATTCACGTTTTATTTCTTTTTATTTTAATAATTATATTATAATAAATTATTTTATTATAATATTTATATAATTCTCGTATATTATTTTATATTTATTTTTATTATTTATTTAAAAAAAATTCATTATAAATAATAGTTTAAATTATATATAAACTTTTTTTTTAATAATTTATTAATTAAATTTAAATTATTAATTAAACGAAATCCATATAAAGTATTTAATTAATATAATATTATAAATATTAAATAAGTGATAAAAATTATAAAAAGTCTTAAATTTAAGATTATTATATTTATATAACTCTCGTATATTATTTCGTATTTATTTTATAATAATATAAAGTATTATAAAGATTAAAGTATAATATTTAATAATTTAATTATATTAAGAATATTAAATTAAGAAGAAGAGAAGAGAAGAGAAGTTAAAAAGAGAGAAGTGTCTTATACCCTTTTAATACTTGTTTATACCCTTAATTTGAAATGTTAATATTATAAATATTAGTTCTTTTAACTTAAAACTAATATAATCACAATTAAGTTAATTATATAACGGGCATCTCGACTATTATATATTTCGTATTTATTTTCCGTATTTATTTTTTTTAAAAAATAAATCTTCACGAATAATAGTTTAAATCACGTATAAACTTTTTTTTAATAATCCATTAACTAGGTTTAAATCACTAATCAAACGAAATCTCCGTAAAGCACTTAATTAAAGTAATATTTTAAGTATTAAATAAGTGATGGAAATCGTAAAAACCCTTAAATTTAAGACTATTACATTTATATAACTCTCGTATATTCATTTTATATTCATCTTCTATATCCATTTTTTAAAAAATTAAATTATTACGAATAACAGTCCGAATCACGTATAAACTTTTTTCTTAATAATCTATTAACTAAACTTAAATTACTAGTTAAACGAAATTCATATAAGGAACTTAATTAATGCGGTATTTTAAGTATTAAATAAAGGGTGAAAATCGTAAAGACTTTTAAATTTAAGGCCGTTGTATTTATATAACTCTCGTATATCCATTTCGTATTTATCTTTCACACCCATTTTTTAAAAAATTAAATCATCACGAATAATAGTTTAAATTACGTATAAACTTTTTTCTCAATAACCCATTAACTAGGCCTAAATCACTAGTCAAACGAAATCCCTGTAAGACACTTAATTAAGGTGATATTTTAAGTATTAAACAAATAGTGAAAATCGTAAAGACCCTTAAATTTAAGACCGCCGCACTTATACAACTCCCGTATATCCATTTCGTATCCATTTTGTACTCATTTTCGGCACTCATTTTTTAAAAAATTAAATTATCACGAATAATAGTCTAAATTACATATACTTTTTTTTCTTAATAGTCTATCAATTAGTTCCAAATTACTAGTTAAATAGAATCCTTATAATGCGGTTAATTAAGACAGTATTTTAAGTCTTAAATAAGTAATAGAAATCGTGATTTTGGTATTCCTATTATACGTAATAATATTATTACAATTATATTTCAAAACTTTAATATCGGTTTTAATTTTTTTAAAAAATTATAACTTCTTTAATAATAAGACTAAATGCGTGATTTTAATTTTCCGAAATAGGCCTAGTTTAGGTCTATAATTTAAATTAAACGTAAATCACGTGACTTATTAAATGCTAGTGTATTAAATAAGAACGTGATTTTAAACTCGAGAGATTATTCCCTTGGATTTAAGGGCTCTTATTAGTCCAAGGGCCCATATTAAGTTTAAATAAAAAATATATATTATTAATCTTGTAAAAACCTTATCTTTTATTATCAAGACTTTAATATCCCTTATTAGTAAAAATCCTTATTTTAATATAAATAAACTAAACGAAAATCTAATTTTTAAATTTATTATTTAAAAGTATTTAAAAGCAAAATCTATTATTTAAAGACACTTTATTCTTATTTATAATTTTATTTATAATCTTTTATAAATTAATAAGTTTTTAAATATATTTATTAAATACTTAAAAGTTTAATAACTTTATTAAAGTATTTATAAATATATTTTTAATAAATAATAATTTAATTTAATTTTTTTATATTTTATTAATTATTTAATATAATAATATTAAATATTAATATATTTAAAATAAGTATAATCCTTAAAATTCTTAATTAAAATAATATAATCTTAATTATTATTATATATTTATATTTTTTTTTAAACTTTTTAAAAATTATATAAAATTAAATTCGTTAAATAATTCCTTAAATTATATTATTTCTTTATTTTTATAATTAAAGTTAATATAAATTATTATTTTTTAAAATATTAAATTAATAAATCTTTTAAGGATATAAATGTAAATTTATAAATTAATTTATAATTTATATAATTTTTAATATAATTTAAATTTACTTATATTTTAATTTATTATCTTTTTTTAAATCTTGAAAAAGAGATTTTAAAATCGCGAGTATTTTTAATATATTTAAATATTTATATTATACTTTTTTAATATTTTTTTAATAAGTTTTATTATATAATTATTTAATCGTGAAATTATAAAATAAATATTTATATTATAAATTATATATTAAAAATAATAACTTATTAATAATCTTTTAATAATAATTAATATTAATTAATTTGTCTTTTTTAAATATAAATTTAAGTATTTTAAGACTTATAAATAATATTTTAATTTTATAAATATTTATAAGATTATATTTAATAATTATTTTATTTATATATATTATTTTAATAATTTTAATTATTTATTTTATTTTATTTTTAATAATTTTAAAATTAAAAATCTTTTTAATTTCTTTTAAATCCTTGATTTTTTAATACTTTATTATTTTTATTTTAAAATTTTATATAATTAAATATTATTTATAAGAATAAATATATTATTAATATATAAACTTATAATTAATTTATAGTCTTTATTAATAAAAATATAAATATTATAAAAATAAAATATAAATTAAATTCTTTTAACTTTTTATAAACTTTTAAATATTATTTATAATTTAATTATATTAATTTATAAAGTAATTTCTTTATTTATAAAACTTTATTTAATAATTAAATAATAAATTAATTATCATTTTCGGGAGATTTGATTTATTACTTTTTATAATCAATTTATTAAAATCTTATATTATTTTATTATTAATATATTTAATAATTAAAATAATATAATTATATAAACTCTTATTAATTGACTATTATAAGAATATTAAAAATAAGCGAATAGTCAAGTTATTATCCAAAGAACTATTTTTTTAATTCTCGTTTAATATTTTGGAATAAAGGGAAATAAAAAACGATTTACTTTTATTATTATTATTTTATAATTAAAAATAATAATCCTTATATTTATTTATTTATCTTATCTCTATTCCTCTCTCCTTTCTTTATCCTCTCTTTATTAAACTTTTTATATTTAATTATTACTTTCTTTTATTTTATTACTCTTTTCCTCTCTTTCCCAAAACCCTTTTATTATTATTATTTAAATAATAGACTCCTTTTTAATATCTTCGATTTTATATTTTTACTTTTAATTATTATTATTATTATTATTAACTTTAATTAATCCAGTTAATATATATTATTATTAATAATTAATATTAAGTCCTTTCGCTTTTAATAATAATAATTCAAATATTGAGAATTACTTTAATATAAGAAATAAGTAAAAGGAGACTAATATCGAGATCAAGTTAATAAATATTAATATTAATATTAATAAAGACAATAAGGTAAATCTGCCATATTTGAAATGATTTATTAAAAAGGAAAATATTTATTTATTAAAATATTATCTCGATTAAGAGAATAATTTTAATAAACCCGAGAATAAAAATAAGGATTATAATAATAATAGTCTCCTTCTCTTTAATATAATCGAGAATCAATTCGATTAATATATATTTTATTTCCTTTTTATTTATTACTTTCGATTATTAAATTATTAAATTAATTCTCTTTATAAATATTATAAATATATATAAAAGGATTTTATTCGAATATTATAAATTATCTCTTATTATATTCTTAAAGCCTTTTTCGAATAGATATTAAATTAATATTAAAGAAAGAATAAGAAGAGATTTATTAATATTAAATCGATTAATATATTCGGGATATATTAAAAAGTCTTTTAATTTATATATAAATAAGTAAATAAAGAAAAGATTTAAAGAAAAGTAAATTATTATATATATTAAATAAATAATATTTCTTATTTATTTATTTAATCTAGTCCGGATTATTACAAATAAGAACTAATAAAATATTTATTATAATTCTTAAAGAAATTAATAAAGAAATATTATTTATTAATAAAGAAATATAATAATATTTTAATATATATTAAGAATCTCATTAATATTTTATAAATTAATTTAATTATAATAAAGTAAAAATATATATATAAATAATAATAAATTCAATTTAATCTCTTTTATTAACTTATTATCTTTTTTATAAATTGACTTTTAATATTCTTAAAACTTTATTATAAGAATATTATAATAAATTTATTTCAAGATTCGAATAATAAATCCTATAGGATTTTAATTAAGTTTATATACGAGTTTACGAAAAAGTATCTCGGTTTTAAAGATTTATAAATTTAATCTTAAATCTTTTCTTTCTCTCTTTCCTTTTTCTTTCTCTTTTCTCTTTCTCCTTTTCTCTCTTATTTTAATTAAAATATATAATTTATATAAAAGTTAAAAATATATTTTTATTCCTCGAGATTATTTTTAATCCGTTTCTAGTCTTTAGCCTTTATATTAATCTTTTAAATCTTGTATTTATTAATAATATATTCATAATTCCGAATTTTATATTAATTATAAGAATTAATAAATTGGATATTTTACTCGATTATAAGTAATTACTCTTATATCTGAAATCGGAAATGATTAATATTCTTGTTTTTTATAAATTTATTAAAATATTATATAATTAAAAAATCTCGTTTAATTAATCCTTATTATATATGATTTTATTAAAGTGAATAAAGTGACTTGATATGTTTATTAGCTTCTCGCAAATCACGTGTCCGTATTACTTTTAATATAATATAAATAATATTTTTAATTAAAATAATATATATTTTATAATTCCCTTTTTATAACTTTACTCTTATTTATAATATAATATATTAATTATAAATTAATAAATAATATAAATAATATACTTTAAAATATAATAATATAATATATTAAGATTAATATCTTTATTAAATATTATTTCCAGCGGATAATTATTATTAATATATGAATTATTATCTCCGATTATAAACCTTAATATAATTTAATATAAATAGTTTATCGGATAATTTATTAAATTAATCTTAATTAATTATAAGAATTTATAATCGAGAAATTCCTTTTTATTAATCAGGATTTTATTATTTATTATCTTATTATAAAATAAAAGAAGTGAAAATATTATTTTCGGAATATAATAATATAATAATCCGGATATTAAATTATTAATTATATAATCTTTAATATTAAATAATAATTAAGAGTTATATTCTTTAAATATATTTAAAACTATTAAAATCTAAAATATATAATTAATAAAATTAAATAATATAAAGGAATATATTTTATTATATTCATTTTAATATTTTTAATTAATTTAAAAAGATTATATTATAATAATATAAAGACTATCACGTGACTATTAAGGTTTAAGATATAAAGATTAATTCTTAATATAATTTATAAAATAATTTTATATTTTTTTATTTATTAATTATAATTTAATCTTTTTCAGTTTTGAACTTTTTTATTATTATTATATATTTATATTAAATTATTATTTTATAATTTTGAGATTATATAATTTTAAACTCTTTTTATAAAATCTCACTTATTATTATATCTTCTCTCTTATATATTTTTTAATAAGTAATATAAGAATATTAAATATAATTAAATTAAAACTCTTATAATCCTTTAAAGCTTTTATAAAACAAGACTTCGATCTTTAATATTTAAAAAGGAAGTTTATTATTTTGTTTTATATTTATTAAGATATATTATAATTATAATAAAGATATAATTTTATTATTTTATATTATTTTTCAAAGAGACCCGATAATATAATATTAGATTAATTATAAGATATAAGTTTAATTTTAAATAAGAGAATAAAATTAATAAAGATTAATTCGAGAAAAAGAAAATATAAAATAAAAAAAGAACTAGAAATTATAAAGAAATAATATAAAATAATTACAAATTGAATATAAATATTAACTCTTAATAATAAAGTAATATTATTAATTTTAATCTTAATTTTTATTATTTTAAGAATAAATACGAAAAGATTATTAATTTAAACTTAAAGACTTGAATTAAGAAATAAAAACAAAAGATTAAAAAAGAAAAGTGTCTTATTTTAAATAAAGAAATAAAGAATATTCGGGAATAAGATTCGAAAGGAAATAAAAGAATATAAGAAGAACCGGAAATTAATAAAAAAGGGAAAATTAATTATAAAAGAATAATAAATAATAATTAAAATAATAAGAATAAATTTATAAAAATCAAAAAATAAATAAGTAATAAAATTAATTAAAATAAAATATATAAAATAAACTTTTAATAAAATATATTAAATAAAATAATAATAATATTCAAGAATTAAATATAAAGATAATAATAATAAAGACTCTTATTCAAAATATCGATTTAATTATAATAAAGAAGAAATCGGAATATAATTAAAATAAAGTATAAATAATCGGGAAATAAAAAGAAAGAGTTCAAGATCTTTAAATCTTTTTTCCAAGAAATAAAGACTTTAATTTATATTAAATATTAATTTATTAATAAAATCTTTAAAAGAATAATCGAAAAGAGACTTGAGTATTATAAGATTAATTATAATAAGTCTTAATATTATAATCTTATAATTAAAAGACTAATCTCCCGTTTTTGAGACTATACTTAAAGATAAGATTATTATTATAATTAATATACCTTTATTACTTTTAAATTAATTAAGAATATTTTAATTTCAAAAAGAAAATATCTTTACTTTCTTGAAAAGATATAATAATCTTTATAATAATTATAAGATATTTAAGGAAATAAAGAGAAAAAGAATTATTTATTATATTTATTCTTAATATAAGAATATTATTATTATAATATTAAAATATATTAAAATAAACTATAATAAGAATAAGTTTTATAAAACTTTAAAAGAGGAATATAAGAATAATAACTAGAAAATACTTTATTTTAATTAAGAGTTTTTAAAATAAACTATTAAAAAGACAAAGAGTAATAAATTAATTTTTAAAGTTTATATAAATTTATTTAATCGGATTTCAAAGATATTAATTAATTAAAAAGAATTTAATAAGATATAATATATTAAAGAATTTATAAAGGATTTAAATAATATAATTAAAAATAATATCTTTTAAAATATCGAGTTTAAATCTTTTAATATATAAACTTATAATTATAATAAAATATATAAAATAATAATTAAAATATATAAAATAAAAAAGAAATATTAATAATATAATAAATATAATAATTTAAACTATTTTAAAATCAAATAAGTTTACTTTAATAAAGTAATAAATAATTTACTCTTTAAAAGAAATCAAGAATATATCTTATCCTTTCCTTTATTTATATTAATCCCCAAGACTTCGAGAGACTTTATTAAAGAATATAAGAATTAATTAATATTAATAATAACTCGAATTCTCAAAATTAAATAATTAAAACTTAATGAAATTAATAAGTTAATAAAAGAGATAATAAAATTAAAAGTTTATATTATAATTTAAGTTATTTTTAATAATATTATAAATAATTTAAAAAAGACAATTATTAATAAAATAAAATCCGTAATATTATTTTAATAATTATTTAATAATTAATATAACCAATCGAGTGAATATAATTAATCAAACGGATTTGATTAACGAGGTGGATTCTCGTAATATAAAAGAGGTCGCGATAATGGATTTCAAAGTGAATATAATAAATATAATAAATATAAGAGATATAATAAATCTAGGAATAATAATTATAAAAATGAAGATTATTAAAACTCGAGATAAATTAAAGAAAGAATAATATAAAAGAACTCTCTTGAATTTATAAATAATATAAATATTATAAGATTTCAATTAATTAATAAAAAGTGTTTTGGATATTATAATTAAACTATTAATAAAATAAAAAATTTAAAGTATAAAAACTATTATATTTATAATTATCCGTTAATATAATATTTAATAAAAAGGGAATATATTTACAAGTTTCGAATTTAATAATATTAAAGATTATTAAAATCAAGAGTAAAAGTAATATTATTATTCTTTAATAAGAATCGGAAATAATTTAATTAAACTTGAATTATTATTTAAGATAAAGAGTTTAATTATAATATTAATACTAGACTAATTAATCTTTAAAGAATAAAAAAAGAAATTTATTTAATTATTTAAAAATAAGTAAAAGTAATAAATATTCAAGGAAATTAAATAATATTACTTTTTATTATATAAAAAAACTAAAATAAGAATATAATACGAGATAATAATAAAATTATTATTAATAAAAGTTTCGAGATAAATGAATATTAGTTTTAATTCAATTTATTAAATAATAATAAACCAAAAGATTAATATAAGATTTTATTAATATTAATATTCGTGAATATTATTAATAATATTATTATTATAAATAAGAAAGTCAAAGTAATAAAAGGGATTAAGTAAACTTTAAAAAGATAAATATATATAAAAGAATAAATTTCGTAAATAAGATTATAAAATAAGATAAGAGATTTTTATTAAATTGAAAATATTATAAATAAAATAAAAATGAATTTAAATTAAAATATAAAAATTTAAATAATATTAAATAATAATTTAAAAGAAATTATTAAACGGATAATAAAAAAGAAATAAATAATTCCTTTTTTTAAAATCAATTAAAATAAAAAGATAATATTTTATATATTTAAATAATCGAGATAATGAATATTATATATAATAATATATTAAACTTAATAAAATATAAGAATAAACTTGAATATACCTTTATAAAATCAAGTTTATTAAAATTAATTATAATATTTATATTTATTTTAATAAAAGGAAATTCACTTATTTAAGAAAAATTAATAAAATCGAGATTTATAATATTATCTTTATACTTTTTAATTACTTTTATAAACTTAATCAAGAAGTAAATAAATATAAGATTAATTAATATTAAAGTCAAAGTCAATATCCTTTTTAAATAATTTATATAAAAGATCGAATATATAATTTATAATATAAAATATCATATTATAATAATAATTAATAAAAAGAAAACCGGATTTATAAGAATAATAAAAAATAAAAATAAAATTAAAAAAGAGATTAATTATATAAATATTTTCTTTTTAATTTAAAAGTTTAATAAGATTTTACTTAAATAATCTTTTATTAATTATATATAAATAATAATATCTTATTAATTAAATAAATTAATAAATAAGAGATTTATAAACTTTAAAATCGGAATTTTATATATAATTATAATAATATCGAAAATAAAGGAAAAAGAAAATTAATAAGTAAATTTCAAAAACTATAAGAAATTTATTATTATAAATGAAAATAATAATTTAATAAATAATAATATAAAAGAAAATTAAAATTTAATATATAATTCGGGAAATATATTAAAAGAAATAAAACTAAATCAGAAATTCTAAAGGATTTTATTTATTTAAATTTAATAATATTTAAAATTTAAAAGATAAAATAAGATATTAAAGAATATAAAAATATTTTTAAAAATTCGAAAATAAAAAAGATATTAATATAAATTATATTAAAAATATTTCTTAATATAAAAGAATAAAAAGTCAAGGAATTATTAAATAAGGAAATTTCCAAAAAGGAATTAATATATTTTCTATTATTAATAAAAGATTATCTAGAAATTAAAGGGGATTTAAAGAATAAAAGAGAATAAAGAGATTTTAATATAAACCGTTTTAAAAAAGAATAAAGAAAATTAATATAATATAATAAAAATAAAATAAGAATTTATAAAATTTAATAATAAATAACTTTTTCGAAAAAGAAAAGAATAATTAAACTTTAAATAAAAGATAATAAAAAGTAAAAAAGATTAGTATTTAAAGTATTTTAAAGAAAGTTTAAAAGAGTTTTATAATTCTTAAAAGTTATTATAATTTATAAATCAAAAATAAAAAAGATTTAATTAATAAATATTAATAATAATATAAAAAATAATCTTAAAAATCTTATAAATTAATATATTAAAATAAAGTTTCAAGAATATAAATAATAATATATTAAAAAGTATAAGGATTATTTATTATTAAAGATTATTATAATATTTAAAAATTCTTAATTTATACTCGAATAATTTAAAGTTCTTAATATTAATATTTAATTATAAGATAATAAAAAGATTATATTTAATAAATTTATAATTAATCACGAAAGTGCCCTTATATTTAATTAAAAAGAAATTAATAAAATTCACGAAAATATAAATCCTTTAATTATAATTAAAATAATTAAATATAAGATATAATAAGAATTAAACTTTTTATATTTTAAAGCTTTAATTTCAATTATAATAAAGATACTTTAAAAGTATTTAAAATAAGAAATACTTGAAAAATATAATAATCCTTATAAGAATTTGTAATTTTTAATTATTAAAAAATTAATAAAAATATATAAATTTATTAATATTATTATAAAGATAAATTTTATTATTTTATAAAATATTAATCTATTCCCTTTAATAAATGAATTCTTGAAAGAGTTTATTAATTATATAATTATTTCTTTAATTAATTTCTTTTTCGAATATAATTAATTTATATTAAATAAGTAAAATAAAAATATAATTACTTTTTATATCTTATTTAATCTTTTAATAATAATAATATTATTTTAAGAAATTATTAATTTAATTATTTAATTTATATAAATTATTATAATAATTTTAAAGGAATTATTTCTTAAAGTGATTATATTATTTATTAATAATATTAATATTAAGGGATTATATATTAATTATAATAATAAACTCAAATTATTTGAAATTTATTATTATATATATAAATATTTATAAAATTTAAATTAAATATTAAAATATATTAAAAAGACTAATATATATATATATATAAAATTAAAATTATAATTTTATTATAATAAAATAATTATTATAAATTTCGTATATAAAATTAAAAGAAAAGAATCGGAAAAGACTAAAGTTTAAAAGATTAAATTAATAATTAAATTAAATATAATAATTTAATAAAAATAAAAATATTTATAAATATTTATATTTATTATTATATATAAATATAAAACTATAATTAAATTATTAAACTTATATATTATTTATTTAAAAAAGGAATTGATTAAAAATAAGAACTTGAATAAGAGAAAGTTATAAAATTCTTAAAGAAAAAATTTATAAATTTATTATTATTTTATATATTATATTATAATCTTGAAAATAATTAAAATAATATTATATTTAATATTAATATTAATTTAATAAAATAAAATAAAACTCTTAAATAAATTAATAATAAAAATAAAAAGAGAATTTCCAAATTCGAATTAAGTTTATAAAATTATATAAAATAATAATATAATATTATTAAATAAGAATATAAAAGAGTTTTAAAGTATTTATAAAAATTATATTTTTAATTATATAATATTTATTTTATTTTAAAAACAAATATAAATATATTTATTATATAATTAAATAAGATTATAATAAATCTTTTAAGAGTATTAATAATATATTAATTAATATAAATTCGACTATTTGATTTCGAAATATAATATATTAAAAGAAAGAAATATATTATTATTAATAAATTATTAAAAAGATTATAATACGAAAATGACTTTAAAAATAAATTAAATATTAATAATTTTATTATAATAAAATTAGATTTAATAAGAGTTACTATTATTAATATTAAAAGTAAATATAAAAATAAGATTAATATTAATAATATATTAATTAATTTCATCGAATAATATAAATATATAATATAATATTATAAAATAAAAAAGATAAAATTTTAAAGAATTAAATTATTAAATATAAATATTATTAAAATAATCAATTTGGAAAATAAATAAATAAAGTTTAAAGAAAAGAATTTAAATATTTCAAGATTAATAAGGGATCACGTGAATACTAATAGAGATAATAATATTAATAAAACTTTTTCTTTATTAAATTTTACTTTATTAAATTTTACTTTATTTAATTCACTTGATAATAATTACTTTAAAAAATATTAATTAATTATAAAGTATTTAATTAAATTTATTAAATTTAAAGATTATTTAAAAAGAGAATATAAAAAACTAAAAAGGAAAATATTAAATTATAATATACGAGATTATAAATTATAAAAGAATATTATAAATTATTATCTTTTAAGATTAATTATTAATAATAATAATAAAAATGAAAATAATTAAAAAAGAATTTTATAATAAAATAAAATATATTAAATAAAAAATCATATATATAAAAATAATTATATAATATTAATAATTAAGATTTTATAATAATATTCGAATATATTATATTTCTTATTATAAATATTAATTCAAAATTAAACTTAAATAAGAAATGACTTTATATTTAATAAAAATTATATTTCTTTTTTATTATATTAATATTAATATAATAAAAATATTAAATTATAAAGAATATAATTATTTACTTATAATAAAAAATAACTTTTTAAAATAAATAAAAGTCAAGTTTATAAAGATATTAATAAATATAAAAGTAATAAAGTTTATTTATAATAAAATCATTTATAAATATAGTATTTTCAGGAAATTAAAGATTAATAAAAATTTAAAATCTAAAAAGAATATAATTACGAAATTTAAGAAGTTAAGAATTATTAAAATAATAATTTTTATATATAATATAAGAGTAAATAATATAATTAAATATAAATATTAATTAATAATCCAAGTTTTAATAATATTATTAAAAGGAAATAAAAGACTTTAAATAAATTTATTAAATTGAATACTTTTTATAAATAAAATAATAATATATAAACTTATAAGATTTATATTATTTTATATAATATATAAGAGAGAAATTATAGTATTAATTAAAATAAAATATTTGATTTAAAGGATTCTTGAATAAAATAAAATTAATAATAAAAAGAAACTCTTTGAATTTAAAATTAAATAAATTAAAATAAAAAATAAGAATTATATTAAATCCAAATTACGAAAAGATTAATAATATATAAAAGGAAAAGAATATTTTGACTTTATATATAATATTTATATAATATTAATTAAAAAAGGAAATCTAGTATTTATATATAATATTTAAAAAATAAATAAAAATAAATTCAAAAATACGAAATTCTTATATTAATAATTAAAACTATATTAAATAAAGAAAATAAATAATATAAAGAATATTTATATATTTGAAAATTGAATAAGATTTAATTAAAAAGAATATATATAAGAAATAAATTAAAGTAATTTATAAAAAGAAAGAATTATTAATATTCTTTAAAGAATAATATTCTTATTATATTAAAATTAAGATTTAAAAGTATAAAATTCAAAACTAATATTAAACTCGAGAAAAAGATTATAAAAGAGTTTTATAAAGAATATAAAATTCCGAAAGAATTGAAATACTTAAAGACTATTTAAGAGATTATTAAATTAATTAAAATAATTATAAGAATATTACTTTTATTTAAATTAAAAAAAGATAAATATATTATATTCTTAAAAAAGTAATTCGAGAAAGAGAATAATAATAAAAAAGAGAATTAATATTCTTAAATAAAAAGAAAAATATATTCTTAAAGGAAATATATATAAATCCCATTTTAAATATTTAATAAAGTCTTTAATAAAGTATTTAATATAATAAATTAATCGAGAAAGTAAAAATATATAATAAATATTAAAAGAATATATTAATTAAAAACGGAATAATATATAATTATAATAAAGTAATAATATAATAATAAAGTATAAGAGTTTAAAAGAAAATAAAAGTATTATAAAATAATTATTTTATTATTATTAATAAAGTAATTATTATTATTTTTATAACTTTATTATTCTTTTTATTTATAAATTTCAATTTATATTATTCTTGAAATATTATTAATATTAAATTATATATTTCTTATTTTTTATAATATTAAAATAGTTTTATAAAACTCGATTAATTAAATTAAAAGGATAATTATAATTTCCTTAAAATTTTAATATTAAGAAATTATATAATTTAAAAAGAAAGAAGTAAAATAATAAAAAGTAAAAGTCTTATATATTTTCAAGAAATAAATTAAAAGAATATTTATATTTTACGAAAGTTTAAGATTATATTAAAGAAGACTTTTTAAAAGTGAAATATTATAAGAATTTAATAAAATAAATAAAACTTTATTTAAGTATTTAAAAAGAATAAATATATATAATTAAATTAATAATTATATATAATAAATAATAATTCTTAAAGGAAAATAAAATCAAAAAGAAATTATTATTTAATCCGAATTTTAATTATAATAATATATAAAGGATTTCCGAAAAAGATAAAATATATATTAATTAATATAATTATAAAATTCAATTACTTATAAGTTTTATTATTACTTTTCTTTTTATTATTAATTTTCAAATCTCGTATATAAATTTAAATAATTACTTATATATTTTAATTATTATTAATAATATTTTATTTTTATAAAATTTTAATTTAATTAAACGAATAAATTATAAAATCAAGACTTGTTTTAATTTATATTAAATATTAAATAAACTTTAAAAGTGATTTTAATATCTAGAATTAAAGTATTAATAAACTATTTTCGAAAATAAAATAAATTTATATATAATTAAAGAATCGAATTTAAGGAATTTATTAAAAAAGTAATTAATAAATAAGAAAGAAAATAAAAGGAAAAAAGAATCTAAAATGAATATATAAATTAACTTTTATTTTCTTATTATTCCTTTATTTAAAAGCGATTTTCTTATCTTTTATTTATATTATAATTTATTTATTCTTTAATATATTTTCTTATTTTAACTATTCGAGATTATATTATTTTATATTTATATATATTATTATTATTTTTTATTATATTTTTAATATTTCTTTTAATAAGAATATTTTATAATTTATAAGAAATTAAAAATATATTCTTTATTTATTTTTTATTTTATTTTCTTAATATTTTTAAAATTTTTATTTGATTTTATATATTTATTAATTATAATATATTACTTTTATTCTTTTTTATTATCCCTTATTTAAATCGGAATTTAATATATAATTTAAGTTTATTTAATTAATTATTTAATTAATTAAAATTAAATCTCTTTTATTATTATTATAAGATTA
>KZ613595.1:0-28967 GCA_002865625.1 Hyaloscypha hepaticicola
TTATTAATATTTTTCTTATATATTATATAAATTTCTAAATATATATTAAAAAATATCTTTTATTTATTAATCTAGTCTTTCCAGATCTAGTAAATTTTTAAAAGAATATATAAAATCTAATATTTTTATATTAATTTTTAAAAATTTAAAGAAATTTGAGAAATTTAAATAAAAATTTTAAAGGAATTTACTAGAATATATTTTCCTTTATTACTAGAATAATATTTATAATTCTTTAAATTAGATATTTGAATATATTATATATTTAAATTAATAATTAAATATTTAAAATATTTAAAATACTAATTAATTTTTGAAAAGATATTTAAAAGATTATTATATTATTTTTAATTAATTTAATAGAATTATAATATTTTAGAAATTTGGAAATTAAATTGAAAATCTAATTAAAGAAAGTCTTAAAAAAGAATAAAAAAAGAAACTAGAAAGTATAAATATATAGAATATTATATTATTAATTTAAGAAAAAAAGATTATTTTATAGAAAGTAATTTAATTTTTAAATAATATTAATAAAGTATTTGGATTAATTATTTATAAATCTATATTAGTCTTATCTCGAATATAATATATTATAATAATACTAATTCCTAAAGATTTTTAAAAGATAGATTTATTTCTTTTAGAATATTTAGAACTTTTATATATTATTTATATATAAATTTTTCCATTTTTAAAATTATTTAAAATATTTAATATATTAGATAGAAAGAAGTATTAAAGTATAGAATAGTACTTTAATATAAAGGAATATAATTCTTAATTAGATTAATGAGAATATATTATATATAAATAATATATATAATATTATAATTATTATCTCGTTTATTATTAATTACTTTTCTATTAATAAATTAATACTAGTAATAATTTTATAAAAATATAAATATAATCCGTATATTAATTATTATTATAATTTATATATTCTTTTAATATTAATTAGAAGTTTATTCTAAAATAATAGAAATAGTTTATTAAAATAAATATAAAAGATCTTGAGAATAAAATTATTAAAAGAGAGAATAATTATAATATATATTAGTTATTATATAGGAAATTATATAATAGATTTATATATAATTTGGATTATATATTATTAATAAAATATTTATAAATACTTATATATTTTCATTCCTTCGATTAATTATAAATTAATTATATTACTATTATATACTTTATTAAATAAATATAGAATAGATATATAATTATTTATATATATATAATAAATATTTATTTAAATCTTTTAAGGAATTTAAAAATTAGTTTTATATTAAATTTATTAATTTCACAATTTACTAATTCTATTAATTTATTATCTATTATTATTTATTTTATAAAATCTATATATAAATTAGAATTCCTAAATTTATATAATAGATTATATTTAATTTTCTATATTTCCCCTTTTAAAGAATATATAATAAAGAAAAAATAAAATCCCGATTTATATTTTATTAAAGAGTTTCCGGAATTTATAAATAATAATAAATAATAAGAATAGGAAATTAAAACTATTATTAATTATAAATAAAATAATAAATATAAAAAATACTAATATTTAATTAAATAGAGATTCTAATTAAATAATTATAATATATAACTTTTCGCTTTTTCTAATCTTGAAAATATTAAAGATTTTCTAAAATTATATAATAAAAATTATAATTTAGAATTAGTAAAGATTTTATAAAATCCTTTTAAAATATTAAAAAATTCTAATTTATTAAAATAAAGAAATTAGTCTTTATAAATAAAAAGAGAATTAAATAAATTAAAAAAGATTCTAAATAATAATTAAAATATTCTTTTTTTAAAAAAAATTTCTTATAAGGATTTTTAGAATTTTATTAAGATTTATAAAATAATTATATTTATATTTTAAAAGAAAGATTATAAAAAAGAATAAAAGAGATTTATTATAAATAATTTAATTATAAATATTTTAAATAAAAAATAATTTCTAATTTAATAATATTATTTTTTATTAAAGAAAAATATCAAATTCTAAATATTAAATAATTTTAAATATTTATAAAATATTAAATAATCTTTTTTAGAATATACTTTTCTAATTTGAAAATAATATAATTCTATAAGAAATATTAATAAAATAAGATTTAAAGAAAATAAAAATAAATTTATAATTATTATATAAACTTTATAATAAGTCCAAATTTCTATAATTAATTTTTTAATTATAATAATTATTATATTATTCGAATTTAAGATATTTATTATTAATAATTTTTTAAACTTTTTAAAAATATTAATAATTAATATAATATTTATATTATATATTTTATAATATTTCTATTATAAATTAGTTAAGGATTTTAAAGAATAATAAAAATTTACTTTAAGAATACTAATTTATAAATTAGTTAAGGATTTTAAAGAATAATAAAAATTTACTTTAAGAATACTAATTTATAAATCCAATTCTTTATATATAATTATTATATAATAAAAAGAATTAATAAATTTATTAGTCCTTTTCTATTCTTTTTAGATCTAGAATTAGAAATTATTAATATCTTTTTTATATATTATATATATTAAGAAATATCTTTTATTTATTAATCTAGTCTTTCCAGATCTAGTAAATTTTTAAAAGAATATATAAAATCTAATATTTTTATATTAGTTTTTAAAAATTTAAATAATTTTTAGAAAATTTAAAGAAATTTAAAGAAATTTAAAAAATTTAAATAGAAATCTTAAAGGAATTTACTAGAATATATTTTCCTCTATTACTAGAATAATATTTATAATTCTTTAAATTAGATATTTGAATATATTATATATTTAAATTAATAATTAAATATTTAAAATATTTAAAATATTAATTAATTTTTGAAAAGATATTTAAAAGATTATTATATTACTTTTAATTAATTTAATAGAATTATAATATTTTAGAAATTTGAAAATTAAATTAAAAATTTAATTAAAGAAAGTTTTAAAAAGAAATAAAAAAAGAAATTAAATAATATAAATATATAAAATATTATATTATTAATCTAAAAAAAAAGATTATCTTATAAGAAATAATTTAATTTTTAAATAATATTAATAAAATATCTAGATTAATTATTTATAAATTTATATTAATTCTATTCCGAATATAATATATTATAATAATATTAATTCTTAAAGATTTCTAAAAGATAAATTTATTTTCTTTAAAATATTTAAAACTTTTATATATTATTTATATATAAATTTTTCTATTTTTGAAATTATTTAAAATATTTAATATATTAGATAAGAAAAAGTATTAAGATATAAAATAGTATTTTAATATAAAGGAATATAATTCTTAATTAAACTAATAGAAGTATATTATATATAAATAATATATATAATATTATAATTACTATTTTATTTATTATTAATCACTTTTCTATTAATAAATTAATACTAATAATAAGTTTACAAAAATGTAAATATAATTTATATATTAATTATTATTATAATTTATATTTTTTTTAATATTAATTATTATTATAATTTATATTTTTTTTTAATATTAATTAGAAATTTATTTTAAAGTAATAAAAATAATTTACTAAAATGAATATAAGAGATTTTAGAAATAAGATTATTAGAAAGAATATTTATAATATATATTAATTATCACGTGAGAAATTATATAATAGATTTATATATAATTTGGATTATATACTATTAATAAAGTATTTATAAATATTTATATACTTTTATTCTATTAATTAATTATAAATTAATTATATTATATTTATATATTTTACTAAATAAATATAAAATAGATATATAATTATTATATATATAATAGATATTTACTTGAATTTTTTAAAGGATTTAGAGATTAGTTTTATATTAAATTTACTAGTCTTATAATTTATTATTTACTATTATCTATTTTATAATATATATAATAATAAATATTCTTAAAATTAAATTTAATAAAATTTTTAATTCTTATTAATTTATTAAAAGTCTTATTAATAAGAGAAAGAGAATATTAATTCTTTATTATAATTTTATTAAATTTATAATAATTAATATAAAATTAAAAGTTTTTATTCTTTTTTAAAATAAAAAAAATAAAGACTTTAATAGAATTTATATTAAATTTAATTTAATATTTATAAATTATATTTTATAAATATAAATATAATACTTTTGTGAAATGAATAGTGATAGATAATAAATCAACGGAGTTAGTGAATTGTGAGACTAGTGGATTCAGTATAGAATTAATCTCTAAACCCCCTAAAAGGTTCAGGTGAGTATCTGTTATATATATATAAGTGGTCACGTGTCTATCCTGTACTTATTCAATAAGGTATATAATAGTAATATAATTGATTTATAATTAATTAAAGGAGCGAAAGTATATAGGTACCTATAAACACTTTACTAATAGTATATAATCCAAGTTATATACAGATTTACTATATGATTTCCCATATGACAGTCAGTATATATTATAACTTTTAATTAAACTTTTAATAAATTATATAAAGGATTATAAGGAATTAATTTATTTATATTAATTGAATATTTAATATTTTTTAAATTAAGGAATTTTAATATTTTATTAAAATTAAAATAATTTAATATATTATAATTAAATTCTTAAAAATATAATAATACTTTTAAAATTCTTTAATAAAGAATATTAATTTAATATTTAATAAATTATTAAATTTTTTATTAAATTCTTTTAAAATAATAATTTTAATATTATTAAATTATATTAAAATATAAACTTATCTTTTTTTAATATAATTAATATATTATATAATAGTTTTTTTATAAAATTTTATATTAAAAATAAAATAATAAATATTAATATTCTTATAATTATAAAATTAAAATTTAAATAAATATATTCTATTATAATTATTTATAATAAAAACCTCAAGATTATAAATTTAATAAATTTTAAATTTATTATTATAAAAGATTATAAATTCTTAATTATATTTAATTAAAAATATAAATCTCTTATTTTAAATTTATTTATTATTAAAGAAATTATAATTTATTCTTATATCTCTTAATCTAATAAATATTTTATAAATACTTATTTTAAATTAAATTAATCAAATATAAATTATTATATAAATAAATATATCTTTTTTATTAAAATTATAATTATTAATATTTAAAATTTAGTCTTTTTTTTTTTAAGTCCTTTATAAAATTTAAATATAATCGCTTTTCTTAAATAATTTTCTTTACTTTTTTAAGATTTTATTTTATTTATTTATTATATTTTAAATATTTTTTATTATTTATATAATATTCTTTTTGATTATAAATATAATAAATTATATTAATAAAAAAATTGAATTTAAAAAAGGACTTAAAAGACTTAAAATTATTATTAAATATATTATTATAATATAATATAAACTTTTTCTTTTTCTTTTAATATTCTTAAGAGTTTAAATCCTTAATTCCAAAATCTTTTAAAATAAAATCAATATTCTTATTTAAATTCTTTATTTTTTCTTTTTTTATTTATAAATAAATAAGGTTTTTTATTTATTAAATTTATTTAATTTAATATCTTATAAACTTTATTTCTTTTTTATAAAATATAAAAATAAATTACTTTTTACTTTTTTTATTTATTAAAATAATATTAAAAGTCTTTATTTAATCTCTTTTAAAATATAATTCTTAATTTACTTTAAGAAAAGTTATTTAAATATATAATTTAAAAATTACTTTTTTATTTAATTATTAAAATTCTTAAAGGCTTTAAAATACTTTTTATTAATATATTTAAAATATAATAATTATATTAATTAAAAAGACTTTAAAACTATTTTAATAAATCTTATAAAAAAGAAATTTTTACTTTTATATAATCTTTTAAATATTATAAATATTATCTTATAATATATTTATTATAATATTTACTCGAATTAAATATTTATTATAAATTTATAATTAAGTCTTAAAGACTTATTTTTATAAAAAAATAAAGGTTTTTTATTTATTATAAAATAAATAATAATAAGTAATAAATTAATAGAATTAGTAAATTGTAAGACTAGTGGATTTAGTATAAAACTAATCTTTGAATTCTCTAAGAGATTCAGATAAGTATCTGTTATATATATATAAGTGATCACGTGTCTATCTTATACTTATTTAATAAGGTATATAATAGTAATATAATTAATTTATAATTAATTAAAAAAATAAAAGTATATAAACATTTATAAATACTTTATTAATAGTATATAATCTAAATTATATATAGACCTATTATATAATTTCTTATATAATAACTAATATATATTATAATTATTCTCTCCTTTAATAATCTTATTTCTAAAATCTCTTATATTTATTTTAGTAAATTATTTCTATTATTTAGAATAAGTTTCCAATTAATATTAAGAGAATATATAGATTATAATAATAATTAGTATACGGATTATATTTATATTTTTGTAAAATCGTTACTAGTACTGATTTGCTAACGGAAAGGTGATTAATAGTAAACGAGATAATAATTATAATATTATATATATTACTTATATATAATATACTCTTATTAGTCTAATTGAGAACTATACTCCTTTATATTAAAATACTATTCTATATTTTAATATTTCTTCTTATTTAATATATTAGATATTCTGAATAATTTCAAAAATGGAAAAATTTATATATAAATAATATATAAAAGTTCTAAATACTTTAAAGAAAATAAATCTATTTTTTAAAAGTCTTTAGAAATTAATATTATTATAATATATTATATCCGGGATAGGATTAATATAAATTCGCGAATAGTTAATCCAGATACTTTATTAATATTATTTAAAAACCAAATTACTTTTTATAAAATAATCTTTTTTCTTTAGATTAATAATATAATATTTTATATATTTATACTTTCCAGTTTCTTCTTTTATTCCTTTTTAAGACTTTCTTTAATTAGATTTTTAATTTGATTTTCAAATTCCCAAAATATTATAATTCTACTAAATTAATTAAAAGTAATATAATAATCTTTTAAATACTTTTTCAAAGATTAATTAATATTTTAAATATTTTAAGTATTTAATTATTAATCCAAATATATAATATATTCAAATATCTAATTTAAAAAATTATAAATATTATTCTAGTAATAGAGAAAAATATATTCTAGTAAATTCCTTTAAAATTTCTATTTAAATTTCTTAAATTTCTTTGAATTTTCCAAAAATTATTTAAATTTTTGAAAATTAATATAAAAATATTAGATTTTATATATTATTTTAGAGATTTACTAGATCTGGAAAGACTAGATTAATAAATAGAAAGTATTTTTTAATATATATTTAGAAATTTATATAATATATAAAAAAGATATTAATAATTTCTAGTTCTAGATTTAAAAAGAATAGAAAAGAATTAATAAATTTATTAATTATTTTTATTATATAATAATTATATATAGAAAACCGGATCTATAAACTAGTATTCTTAAAGTGAATTCTTATTATTCTTTAAAGTCTTTAATTAATCTATAATAGGAATATTATAAAGTATATAATATAGATATTATATTAATTACTAATATTTCTAAAGAGTTTAAAAAATTATTAGTAATAGATATCTCGGATTCGAATAATATAATAATTATTATAATTAAAGAATTGATTATAGAAATTCGAGTTTATTATAAAGTTTATATAATAGTTATAAGTTTATTTTTATTTCCTTTAAATCTTATTTTATTAATACTTTTTATAGAATTATATTATTTCTAAATTAGAGAAATATATTCTAAAAAAGATTATTCGATATTTTATAAGTATTTAAGATTATTTAATATTTAGAATTTAGTATTTTTCTTTAATAGAAAATAATATTATTAGATTAAAAATTATTTTTATTTAAAATATCTATAATTGAATTATTTATAATAAATCTCTTTTATTCTTCTTTATAATCTTTCTTTTAAAATATAAATATAATTATTTTATAAATTTCGATAAAATCCTGAAAACTCTTATAAGAAAAAAAAATTCAGGAAAAGAATATTTTAATTACTATTCAAGACCTTTTTTAGTTTATTTAATACTCTCTTTATTTATAAAAACTGATTTTTTTATTTTAGTGAATTAGAACTTTTTAGTATTTTAAGAAGATTTTATAAGATTTCTACTAGTTCCAAATTATAATTTTTATTATATAATTTTAGAAAATCCTTAATATTTTCAAGATTAGAGAAAGTAGAGAATTATATATTATAATTATTCAATTAGAATTTCTATTTAATTAAATACTAATATTTCTTATATTTATTATCTTATTTATAATTAATAATAATTTTAATTTCCTATTCTTATTCTTTATTATTATTTATAAATTCCGGAAACTCTTTAATAAAATATAAATCGGGATTCTATTTCTTTTTTATTATATATTCTTCAAGGAGGGAAATATAAAAAGTTAAATATAATCTATTATATAAGTTTGGGAATTCTAATTTATATATAGATTTACTAATATATTTAAGAATTTTAAACGGATTTATAAATTTGAATATAAGTTTTCCCGATTTTAACTTGAGATTTTTGATTAATAATATAATCTAAACTCTTTTAGAATAGTATTTTATTAACTAATATCTATTATAATAGGTCTTTTAATTATTTTATATATAATTCTAAAGTTCTTAAAACTTTTTCTATTCTTTAAAAAGAATTTCCAGTCTTTTATATATAATTAATATTTCTTTTTTAATCCTATTTTTAGGATTTTATAAAAGTTTCGAATAGTAATTATAATATACTTTAAATAGTATATTCTATAAAATCTAATATTTTAAATTATTATATATAAATTCTATAAAAGATAATTTCTTAAACTAATTATTCTTTCGAAGATTATAATAACTTTTCAAATAGTATTTAAGAATTTAATTTTATCTTTCTATTTACTTATTTATTTATAAATAAAATATTATATTTAAATATTATTTATATATTAGATAATAATAGAAAATAAATTAAAAATAACTTATAAATACTATTTCCCGATTAGAGATAATTCTATTAAATATATTAAATAATAAGAATATATTTTTTTATATAAATTTAGTAAATTCCGAAAAATTAATTATTTTATTATAAATAATATATTTAACTATTTTCGAATATTAATTAATAATAATAAGAATTATATTAAAACCAGGACTTTTTATCGGATTTTTATATAATAATAAACTTATAATAAAATCTATAAAGATTTCACTTTAAAGCCTTTTAGATTATAATAAATTATTTAATAGATTATATAATATATACTATTTAATTTTAATTTTCTAATAAATATTATATTCTTTATAATATATATAAATATCAATTTCTATATTTTCTTAATATTAGAATCTTTTAAGAAATTCGAATATTTTCTCGATTTTATAATATTCTATTAAAGGATTATTATAATAAAATTTTATAATTTCTCTATATAATACTAGATTTTCTAATATAATAACTCTTGATTTATATCTAAATAGACTCGAATTATCTATTATCCAGATTTCTTTTCTATTACTATTTCTTTTATTAAATTTCTTTTTTATAATATTTTAATATTAAGAATTATTTCTCTAAATTATCTGAATAATATCTAATAAAGGTTTAGACAGAGAGACTAGTACTATAATCCTTTTAATAATCGTATATATTTATATTTGTGAAATTAGATATTTATAATTATTCAATTCGAAAACTCGAGAAAATAAGTCTTTAATACTTTTAAGTAATAAAGTCAAGGATATTCTCTTTATACTAGTATTTGAAATAGTATTTTTAAAGTATATTCTATTATTTTAATTCCCTTATAAGTAATTTAGATAAAGATCTATTTATTCTTTATATAATAAATAATTCCCTTGAATTATAATAGAAATAGTGAATTTTATAAATTCATTTTCGAAAAGTGACTTTTTAATAATTTATATAATTACCTGAATTATAATAATAAAAGTTCCTTTAAGTTTATTCTAAAAGGTTAAGAGTCAAATTATATTAATAGGACTATTAATATAATCGGAATATCTATTAAATCTATTTATAGAATTTGAAATACTTTTATAATATATAATCTCAAAATTATATATTATAAGATATATTATTTAATATATCTAATAACTCTTCAAATACTTTATTTCTATAAAATATTAGAGATTTTTATAATTAATAATAATCTCGATTATATACTTAATACTTTTAAGATAATAGTATTAATATTTAAAGACTTTTATAATTATAAGAAGTTCTCTATTATAGATATTATAATTATATTTAATTCTAATAAGTTTCCGGAATTAAAATATTACTAATTTTATATTATTATAAAATAGTCCTTATAATTATAAATTTTAATATATTAATTTCTATTCTAATCTTTTTAAAGAAGTCGAAATAGACTAGAATAGATATTAAAGTAAATATATTCTTTAAGAATTGAAAATTCTCTTATATTACTTTTATTTATTAAAATGAACCAGTTTTATAATCTTATTCTATATTCTTTAAGAGATTTATAAATTTAAGAATTATATATAAATACTAATAAATAAATCTATAATAAAAGTTTATAAATCTAAGAAAAACTTGAATATTATAGAATAATTCTAATTTGGACTATTTAATAATATTATAGATTTATTTAGAGTTTACTCGAATATTTTCTATATTAATAAAGAATCTAAGAAACTCGATTTTCTTAATATTAAATTTATATTTATTTAATTTATAAAATAGATTATTTTTATATAATCTAGTAAATATCTAATAAATATAATTATAGTATTTATTTTTATTTTATAAATATATAAGAATATTATTCAAATATATTATTATAAAATAGTTTAGTAAACCGATTAGGATTATATTAATATATACTTGAAATATTACTAGTATATTTACTAATTTAAAAGATATTATAAAATATTTAAAATATTTATAATAAGTCTTGAATATTATTTTTCACTTATAATTATTATATATATATATATAATAATAAATATCTTTAAGATTAAATTTAGTGAAAATTTTAATTTCTATTAATCTATTAAAAGTCTTATTAATAAGAGAAAGCGAATATCGATTCTTTATTATAATTTTATTAAATTTATAATAATTAATATAAAGTCAAAAGCCTTTATTCTTTTTCGGAATAAAGAGAATAAGGATTCTAATAGGACTTATATTAAATTTAATCTAATATTTACAAATTATATTCTATAAATATAAATATAATATCTCTAATTAGACTTTTAATAAATTATATAAGAGACTATAAGGAATTATTCCATTTGTATTAATCGAATATTTAATATCTTTCAAGTCAGGAAACTCTAATACTTTATCGGGATTAAAATAATCTAATATATTATAATTAGACTCTCAGAAATATAATAGTACTTTCGAGACTTTTTAATAGAAAGTATTAATCTAATATATAATTATATTAAGATTATTATAATCAGAATTATATAATAATACAAATATTTAAAAACTATTATAAAAATATAATTTCCAATTTCTCGAATAATTATATTTACTTTTTATTATAAATAATACTTGAGATTTAATATCTAATAGACTATTAAACTTCTTATTAAATTCTTTCGGAATAAGGATTTTAATATTATTAGATTATATTAAAGTATAAACTTATCTTTTTTTAATATAATTAATATATTATATAATAGTTTTTTTATAAAATTCTATATTAAAAATAAGATAATAAATATTAATATTCTTATAATTATAAAATCGGAATTTAAACGAATATATTTTATTATAATTATTTATAATAAAAACCTTAAGATTATAAATTTAATAGACTTTAAATTTATTATTATAAAAGATTATAAAGTCTTAATTATATTTAATTAAAAATATAAATCTTTTATTTTAAATTTATTTATTATTAAGAAAATTATAATTTATTCTTATATTTTCTAATTTAATAAATACTTTAAAGATACTTATTTCAGATTAAATTAATTAAATATAGATTATTATATAAATAAATATATCTTTTTTATTAGAATATAAAAAGCTTTTATAAAAAGGCAATAATAGTAATAATACTAATCTCCTATTCGCAATTGAATTTATAATATACTTTTATATAAAAATCACTCGGGCAGACCTTTACTAGATACTCTTTAATAATTAAAAGAATACCAGTTATCTTTTTATTAGTCTTCTCTATAATATTCTTAAATAAGATAATAGTTAATATAAGTTTATATATCTTAATATTATCTTTTATAATATAATTAAATATATAATATAAAACGGAAAGTATTTAATTTATATCCGGGATCCAGGAAATATTATAATTTGAATATAAATAGGAAAATATTATATTATTTTAATAATTAACCCTTGAATTATTTTACGGGAAATAGACTTCTCCCGTTCTTATATTCCAAATAATGACTCCTTGATTATTAATTCTATATCCTGGATCGAGCTATACTATACTATCTGGTAGGACAAGTTTCTCCCCTTCCGGATCTTTCTGGAAATTTAGTACAAGTAGTCGAGGAAATAAAAATCGATAGTATAGAATAGAATATTCAAGAATAATATCCCTATTTACATCCTTAACAGGTTTTTAATATCTGTACTTGAAATATATTCGTATATATATATATATTTACTTTTAATATATTATATAATTAGTATTTACTTTTAATATAATAGTGAATTCCTCATTAATATAAACTGGATTATCGTGAAAATGAGAAAGATTATACTCCTTCTCCTTATAGTAATCACTTTATACTATATTGATTTATTTAATAATTACTGATTTCAGATATATTCCGAGTCTATTCCGAAAGTCCAATAATTAAAAAACCTTAATCCCTATTTTATCAAATTCTATATTACTAGAGAGTTAAGTGAATTTATAAAAATAATACATTTAACGAGAATTAGATTTAATAGCTCCAAAATGACTAGTTATAGAATCAAATATATCTATTCTCTTAGTTATCGAATAGAATAAATATTTAAAAAAAGACTAAATAATAAAATTAAAGTATTATATAACTAGAATTAGATTCTCTAATATATAATAATATTAAAGATCTATAATCTGAATATGAGTAAATTTAATCCTAATCTCTATATTAATTATTTATAAAACTAATAGATTATTAAAATTAAACGGGTTTATTATAAATCAAAAAAACGGAATGGAGTATTATATAATATAACTTATAAGGAAGTTATATTCCACGAGTTTCTTTCTAAAAGAATTTGGATTATAAATAGAAATAAATCTTATATTATTTATAAGACAATTAATTATAGGATTTAAATACCACTTCTTTTTAACCATTTTGACAATTATATTATAAAGAATAGTTAAGGATAAAGTTATAATATTAATTTGATTATAGGTCTAATACTTATTATAAGATTATATAATATTCCTAATATAACTATTACGAAGTAATAGTATATTATATAGAATATAAAACAAAATATAATATCTAATCACTAAATAATTATAATATCTTATTATCCAATTGGCAAATACTTCGAGACTAATAAGTCTAGATCTCTTTATAATATCTGACTGGAAGTGATTACTTATACTAAAAGGAAATATAATAGGAAAAGCAATTAATAAGTAATTGTGATTTGATTATAAATTAATTATTTATACTCCAAATACTCACTTATATTTAATGTGAGGGAGGGCTCTCGATTTTATCGGATTAAGAGTTTTTATATAAAGTTTATTTAGTTTAATAAATAATTGAACTTATTCTTTAATAGCCGAAATATTCCGATTCTCTTGGTTAGAAAGAAAAGTATTAATAGTAATATATACGGGATTATATATATTTATATTATCCTTAATAATAGGGGATTGAGAAGTAATAGACCGAGTAATGCAAATAGTCGAGTTATTATCTATTTCTAGAATATTAATAATAATCTTATTATCGAGATTATTATTTTCAATATAAATAGTCCAATTATACTTAATAGTATCTACTTCTCGATTATATATATAATTATTATAATTATTATTAAGACCTGATTCGGTAATAATAATATTCTCAATCAGAATATTAAATATAAACTTATCTTTCTAACTATTTAATAGCTTATAATTAATCTTTATATCCTTATAAAGAGGATTATTTAAATATAACTATTCTAAAGTAACTAGAATAATAGTCTTCCTTACTTGACAGAACTTAACCAGAATAGTATTCGAAGAGCAGATTAAAGCGAGAGGATTACTAGTTAA
Organism: Hyaloscypha hepaticicola; assembly: GCA_002865625.1. Lineage (NCBI taxonomy): Eukaryota > Fungi > Ascomycota > Leotiomycetes > Helotiales > Hyaloscyphaceae > Hyaloscypha > Hyaloscypha hepaticicola. The sequence continues at coordinate 14,323 of KZ613595.1, forward strand.
TAGAGAATATTCTCACGAAACTATAATAAATTTGTAAAGTTTAAGATTAATAGAAGATAATATATTAAAAAGCTTTAAAGGATTTTATCAAAATACTATAATATAACTAGAAGTAGATTAATAGCTAATATCCTTATTCTTATTTGTAATTCGGAGAATATATCCAATAACCTTTACTTGATCTATCAATTCTTTTTTTACTAATAATAAGCCTTTTAAGTAATTAGAGTAATTATTATAAATAGAGATATTAATATTATTTCTATTATTGAATTTACAAACCCATTAATTCAATAGATTTATAATAGTCTTAATACAAATCGATTGTCTTTAAATTATTATCTTTTATATATTTGTCAAAAGGATATATATTACTAGTGAAGATAGTATTATTTAAGGAAAGAGTATTAATAGAATCGGCCTGTTATAACTGATTATATATAGTATAGGGTTTTTGATTAGTCTACTATTATAAATGAGTCTGGAAGTCATTTATATAGTGATATGAAATATATAATATTATTTCAAGTGGGAAAAAGGTAATTATAATTATAATAGATTCGTATTACTCTTTTAGGATAGAAGGAATGGGATTAGTAATCTCAATAGGGAAGTTGATAAGCTTTACACATTTCGTGAATTTTCTCCTTAAACGAAACTATATATACTTTGGGTAAAGTTATGTATACTCTAGACAAAGTCGTATTCCCAAACTATAAAGTGACTTGTCGGATTTATAATCAGAATCAAGATTATTTATTATCTGGAGAATATCTTCCTTAATAATACTGACTAGAATCTTGTAAAGATTTCGGGATTATATTTTAGTCTAAAGACAAGTTACTCTAGTATTCACTACTATTTGATTATAAGATTAATCGGCCAATTCCTTCTTATATACCTTGACTTTTTTTTATTAAACCTTTTTAGTATTTCGTATATTAATAGTTTAACTAGTAAGTGTCTTTTTAAATACCTTTTTGTAATTAGTAAATATAAAATATTATAATTAATTAAGATCTTATCTTATTAGCTTATTAATATAATTTAATTTTCTCGAACTTCTATAACTATACTCATTCAGTCTTGTACTTTATTCTCTCTCTCTTAAGTTTATTTTATTCTCGATCAGTCTGTCTCAGACTCTATCTAAATAGTATTATAGTTCTATCAGAATAATTAAGTATTTATACTTGAGATTATACTAAAGTATTTTCTATTAAATCTTTATCCTCACTATTTAATAAATATTCCTAATAAAATATAGAAGGAGAAGATTTATTTCCAGACAAGTCGGAAGGAAATAGAGAATATTAGAAACTGGAGGGTAGGATAAGATAGGATATTGAGATAAACTCATTTCCCGGACTGTCGATTAAAGAAATAGGAGTTAATAACCGGACTATAATAAAGTATAATTAGTATTAATAGACTAAAGAAGGATTTGAATATTAATTAAATATACTATAAGGGATAGTATAAGAGGTTCGGGATACTAGTAGAGGATAAATAGCCCTCTTCCTAAAACTCGAATTATTAAGGGTTAGACTAATAGATAATAGATTAATTAGAGAGTTATCAAGTAATGAATTATCAAGAGAAGTATAACGTTTTTGACCTCTAGATTCTGATATTATAAAGTATATATAATAAAGGATTTAATATAATAAGAAAGAGAAGAAAGGAATAAGTCTTTTAAATAGATATATAATATTATATATCTGAGATTATATTTACTTCACTATCTAATAAATAATAAATCTTAAAAAGAACTTTATATATATTATATTATATAGTTTCGATAATTAAATTAGTTTAATAGTTTAATGAAAAAAGAAAATCTTATAGTATTATAAGTCTTTAAGAATATAAATATAATATCTCGAATGTGACTTGTATTGATCAGATTTAGTCGTCTTTACAGGCTCAGGGGATTGCGTGATCACGTGACTCTATACAATTGACTGGCTGTAAAAAATGCCTTGAGGCCCCGAGACTCACGGAGAATCTCAAAGGCTCCAGGGCACTCAAGACTATTACTAGTATCCGATATTCTTTCCAGAGAGTGTTTTTACGTTTTATAATAAGTAATCTATATAGACTACTTAATCTTATAATTGAATTACTTAACTTTACAGGTGAGCAGATTGCCTTGAACTGGTTTGTAATTCAGTATTTCAGTAAATAGTCTATATTACAAGCCAGATTATATAGATAAGGAAGGAATCCTGAAAGTAATATTCCCTATCTATTCAGATTCTCTTATTATAATAAGATTATCTGAAAGCTAAACTATTATCCAGAATAGGGGGGAATAAGAAAGCCGGTCTAGATATCTGTAAATAAAAGATATATAAAGAGACTAAAAAGTTTATATTATTAAACGAATTTCGAAGAAGCTTTTGAGTCTCTCTAAAGACTTCGTTTAATAGAATTTTTTCCAAGAATAACTTGAACTTTTAGAGATCCTCTTAATATAGAAAGCCGAGTTAATATAAAAGTCGAAATAGAATTCTAAAAGTCTAATCGTCCCTAATAAGAATAATAATTTTAATTAATTCGAAATCTATACTTCTAGAGAACTCCTAGTCCCTAGTGAGAATTTTTTTTTTAGGGATCTCCTTAATAATAAAACTGATTCAAAACCCTTATTCCTAGAGATCTCTTTAATAATAAAGCCAATTCAAAATCCTTAATAGACCGAGTCTCTATAATAGTACTACTCGTTCCAGAGACTTCTGTCTATTCTCTCCTTTAAGATTACTCTTATCGGCAGGCAATTTGGTTACTAAATTATAAGGTTATTGACTAGGATTTAGTAATCTAAGAAAAGCAAGTAATTGGACTTGAATAGTAAAGCCAGTGAAAACCAGTAATAGATCCAATAAGTTTATAATTATAAGTATATTAAGTATATTATATTTTCAAGGGATATTGGATAATAGATATTAAGTTATAAGACTATTAATCAAGACTTAGTAATCTGAGAATTTGGCACTCTTATAGCTAATTACGAGAGGTACTAAAAGATAAGATATAATATATATAATATAGGTCTTTATATCTAATCTAATAGGAATAAGGACTATTATATAGAGTCATGTACTTATACACTCGTATTTTGGAATATTATATAGATTTAGGAGAGCGGTTTTTGTTATAGAGAGAGAATATACTTGTTTATTCATATTATAACTAATTGATCTATAGAAGGGCTCGGAGTAAATACTATAAGAGTGTTCTATTAAGGAAGACTCCTTCTAATCAAATCTACTTTGAGTATGGAATAGGAGTCTTGTAATCTGAAAGCGAAATACTCGAGATAGATATTAATTAAGGTCTAATTTAATAAAAGCCCTCGGTATTCTATATAATAAAAGGAAATAAAAATATATAAAATATATAAAGTAAATTAAAATAAAATACTCGGATATTAAATAAAAGGAAAGTCTAATTCTAGATAGTAATTTAATAAGTACTAACTAGACATGTATATATGATAAGGACTATCACGATAAGGGTAATCACGATAAGAGCTATTATAGTTAGTAGAAAGTAAAATAAGTATACTTGCCAGATTGCCCGAAAGTATATAGAATTATACTCTTCTATTAGCCTGAAGGCAAAGAGTTATTGATATTGGATTGAGGACAGGAATTAGATAAATTGAGTGAGTATAAATTTATTAAAGTAAATGAATATATTTTCCAGATAGTCCGAAGATAAAGAACTATTAATATTAATTCGAGGAATTGGAATTACAGAAATAGAATAAATATAAGATTATTAAAATGAATAGATATACTTTCTAGATAATCCGAAAGTAGGAAGTTATTAATATTAATTCGAGGAATTGAAACTATAGAGATATAATAAATATAAGATTATTAAATAGAATAGATATACTTTCCAGATAGTCCGAAAATAGGAATCTAATTAAGAAACTCGAATTGTTTTAATTATTTATAATATTTAGTTTTCTAAATAATAGATATAATAAAGGATTTATAGGATATAAGTTAATCCGGATAAAAGTGAACCGGAATAGTAATTAGATATTAGTTCTTGAAACTATTATGGAATTTGAAAAAGGAGAAGAAGGAGGAATTCAAAGGAATAGGAGAAGGAATTTGAAGGAATAGAAGGAGGAATTTGATAGAGAAGGAGAGTAGTCAAATACCAGTTCTTAGTATTAAGGGTGGGATCGAAAAAGTATAAAAAAAGGATAAAAGATAGAGAGTAAAGACAGAAAGAGGTCCTGTTTATATAGAGATAATAAGGGTATAAGAGCGGGATAAATCGTGTTATATTATATTTATTCACTTTTATAAATTCCTGGAGGATATACTTTATTCAAAAGGAAATATTATATAATAATCTTTAAAAATCATAGTTTAATAATTATACTATAAAAAAAAACCCCTTTCATTTTTAGATATACTAAAGTTAAAAGAATATTTTTATATAGAAGTTATAATTATAGTATTATTAAATATAGAATAAATTAAGTTTATAGATAAGGATATATATAAAGATTCGAGAAGATTAAAACTATCCGGAATTGTTTAAAGATTAGTAATATACTCGATAGCGAATAATATAATTTAGAGACATTATATCTTATTCGATTAAGTTAATATAGTCTAATAGTCAATAATATAATATATAAAAGTTATGCCTTATCCGATTAGATTAGTATTAAAGTTCACTAATATACTAAACACTTTCAAGTAAACTTTCGAGTAATATTAGTAATTGGGGATTATATAATCATATAATAAAGGTATATAATAGATAGTATATAACTATATAATCCCTTAAATCTAAAGAGAATAAAAACTAATTTAGATATTTACTTAAGTGTTCTTTTCTCTTTTCACCTTCTTTTATATTTATTAAATACTTTTTTCAATAAAGTTTCTATCTTTGAATTTATAATCCATATCTATAAACTAATTATCTTTAAGATATTTATTAAAATCCTTTTACTTCTTTTCTCTTCTTCTCTTCTCTCTATTAATAAATTAATATCTCTAATATAGAATTTAAGAAATAATAATAGGAATAATAATAATAATAAAAGTTATAAGTAATTAAACTTTATAGCTATTCAAGTTAATTAATATTTAATATTCTTGAGAATTCTTATATATAATTCTAATAATCCGTTTTATATTAATAATAAACTCTTTTATATTCTTATCCTTTAGATCTCCTTATCTTCTTTATAATACTTCTAGTATTAATTATTTAGTAAGAAATATATTTTTAAATATTTAAGTAAAAGTTTATTTTATATTATTATATTCCTATTAAAGTCTTATAATTCCCCGGTTTTGAAAAATTCCCTCTAGTACGAATTTAAGCTTTCATGAAATATAATTCTCTTTCCAGTTTATATCTTTTAAAAATATAGGAATTTTGTATTTCGAATATCCAATCACTATTATTACTATAAATAATAATTATATATATATAGGCTTGTGGAATGAGTATAATATTCGACCTTTCAATTCCTTTAATATCTTATATATACTATTAGGATTTAAGGAATAGAATCTATTTAAAGGAATACTATAAGGATCCAGGAGTAATGTGAAGTTAATTTATAATTAAAAAAAAGTAACAGAAAACCAGAAATAATAATAGATATTTTATTAATAATAATAGTTAAAAGAACTCTATAATTTCTATTATACTTTCCGAATCCTTATACTTTATTATAATACTATTATTGAATATACTACTTCTATTATTATATCCTTTCTATAGTCCTCTTATATTCAAATATACTTATAATCAATCTTATAACTCTATTTTATTAAAACTTGATATTCCTATTAATATCTTATAGTCCCCCGCTTTTAAAAGATTCTCTCTAATATAATCTTGGACTTTCGCGGAGTACGAGTCTTCTTCTATTTATTTCTTATAAGTATATATAATCTCTATATTACAGATATTTAACTTTAAAATTTAATATAATTAGAATTACCTATTTAAAAGTAATTCAAAGTATAAAAATTAAAGTATTTATATTTCCATTTATAGATTTTTTTAAAATATATATATAATAGACTTTCAGATTCAAAATAAATAAAACTAATTAATTTGATTATTTATTTAATAATCTTTAATCTCCCATTAATACTATCACTTCTATAAACTCAATAATAGTATTGACTTTATTACTAGTTATTATATTATTCAAGAAGCTATTATAGAAGAAACTGAAGAAGAAATTAGATATCTATAATATCGAGAATATTAATATTATCTATTCTTAAGATAAAGATAAAAGATATTAAATTGAATAAGAGTAAAAGATTGCGAATACTCGAGATACTAGATATTATTAAGAATAGAAAGATATTATAAGTTCTTTACTTTTAGTATAGGAAATAACCCTAACTATAAAACAGATTAATAATATTTCGAATCTATCTTTCTTCTCTTCGATTATTCAAGATAGTATAGAAAACGCGAAGTTATAATACTATATAGACTTTATTATTATTCCTGATAATACTATATAAAAAGTAAAGGAGATTTTCAATATACCAGAAATTCGATCTATAAACCTTCGAGTAGGAAAGAAACTGGTTAACTTGAATAATCCCAAGATTATAATAAATTTAGAGGTTATATATAATTAAACTCGAGAGTATCTGGTATTAATACTATATATAAACTATATAAAGTAGAACTCAAAGGGCTTATAGAAAGAGTATATATAAGTTAAAGGTTATTTTAATCGAGTATACTGTAATTATTAATATAATAGTAGTGGAAGATCTTATACTTTATATTGACTAAATATAGTATTGAATAATCCAGTCCCTTCTAGATTAGTTTCTGTAAAGCCTTAACCTTTAAAGTCACGAGAACCTTCGAAATGAAGCCGGAAGACTAATAGATTAATAGGAAAGGGAAAAGGAAAGAAGGTAATTAAGGAGACCGAGGATAATATGGAGAAAGAGGTTGAGGAAAAGGATAAGAAAGAGATTAAGGGAGATATGAATATCCCATTAAGGGAAGGAGTATTCCGACCAGGAGGGACTTTTACAAGGGAAGACTTTTCTCAAACCGATAAGTAATTATAATATTATAAGGAAGACTTTATATATCCGAAACAAATAGCTAAGGATAGGGCTGGTTTATGTTAATTAAGGGGAGGCTAGATGGAGATATATATTAAGACTATATTTTAAGGTTTTAGATTGGGATTTTATAATAGAAATAAATCCAAGTGTTAATTTATAATTCCAGATTAAAAATAGTATAATTTAATAGGATTGAAAAGATTGAATTAATTTAAAAGATATAATCTATAATAAATATTAGGTAAAAAAGTTATCTAATTTAGGCGAGGATTCTCATATAAATAGAAGTATCGGAATTGTTAATAATCTGGCCTTTTGTAAAGGCTTATATAATAATAAAGAACGGGTATATAATAGACTATTATATACATTTTCATTTAGATAATCATATTATTACTAATTCCAATCCAATCTATATATAAATTAAAGTAAAAAATAGACAGAAATTATAGGCAAATTACTAGTTAAATAAAATATTTATAAATAGAAGAATAGGACCTATATTATAAAGTCTAATTAAGGTATTGAAATGATGGATTTGGTATTCTTCTTACTAGTAATGATATTATGAATATAATATCTCGAAAATCTATAATTAGAATATATTTATTAAAAAAACTATAAGTCTATATATAATAAGAATAAAAACTAAAGTTTATTTTCTATTAATATCTTATATTAAGAACTATAATTAATATTAGATAATAAATAATTCAATTAATATAAAAGAATATAAAATCAAAAAAGTGATTTTGAATTTAAGATATAATTTCTTTAGAATCCAGAAATCTTATTAGTATAGAAGTCTGGATTATACCTAAAGAGGAAATATATATCATCTCACTTATAGAAATATTATCTTTTTATATTAAGAAATTAGTATCCCTTATTAGTAAATACTTCTATTCTAAAGGAAGAGGAAACTTAACGAAAATAATCTTTAAATATTCTATTTAAAGGCATTATTATATAATTCTGATTATAATAGTCTTAATATAATTATATATCAGGTTAATACTCTCTATTAAGGAGTCTCGGAAGTACTATTATACTTTTAAGAGTCTAGTCGTGATATATCGGATTATTTTAATTCCGATAAAATATTAGAATTCTCTGATTTGAAAAGTATTGAATATTCGATTAATACAAATAGACCAATTCCTTATAATCCCTTATATGATTTATTAGAAATCCAATTGGAGGTATTATGTCTATACTTATAGAATATAATCTATAAGTATTAGATTAGATCTAGTATAAGTCCTGTTAGGATTCTTATTCTCTTTATTTCGAAGAAGAATAGAGGCTTTCGACTTTGTATTAATTATTGTGGATTTAATAAAGTTATAATAAAGAATCGATATCCTCTTTCTTTTATTAATAAGACTCTTAATAGACTAGTGGGAATTAAAATTTTTATTAAATTTAATTTCAAGGATATTTACTATTATATATATATATATAATAGTTATAAATAAAAGATAATATTTAGGACCTATTATAAATATTTTAAGTATTTTATAATATCTTTTGAATTGGTAAATATATTAGTAATATTTCAAGTATATATTAATATAATTCTAGTTAGTTTATTGAATTATTTTATAATAGTATATTTGGATAATATTCTTATATATTTATAAAATAAAGATAAATATTATAATTATATCTATTAGATATTTATTAGATTATATAAAAATAATCTATTTTATAAATTGAATAAATATAAGTTTAATATTAAGGAAATCGAGTTTCTTGGATTCCTTATTAGTATAGAAAGTATTCGAGTAGACTTTGAACGGATTTATAATATTATTAAATAGTCTAAATTAGAATTATTTTATAATATTTAAGTTTTTCTTGGATTTATAAACTTTTATTATAGATTTATTTATTAGTACTTATATATAATTCTTAGACTTATAAATCTCTTAAAGGATATAGAATGAGATTATAAAACCGGTCTATTTTAATAGATAGAGATAGTATAAAAGAGTTTTTAATTCTTAAAGGATATATTTATTTTAATATCTATTCTAGTCTATTTTAATCTTTTTAAGAAGATTAGAATAGAAATTAATATATTAAAATTTGTGATTATAGGAATTATTTTATAATAATATAAGACTAATAATAGTATTAAATAATATTAGTACCCGGTAGTATTTTAATTCCGGAAACTTATCGAGATTGAGTATAATTATAATATTTATAATAGGGAATTTCTTATAATTATAAAAGTCTTTAAGTATTAATATTATTATCTTGAAAGTATTAAGTATATAATCGAGATTATTATTAATTATAAAAACCTCTAGTATTTTATAAAAATAAAGTACTTGAAGAGTTATTAAGTATATTAAATAATATATTTTATAATATATAATTTTGAGATTATATATTATAAAAGTGTTTTACATCCTATAAATAGATTTAATAAATATCCCGATTATATTAATAGTTCTATTAATATAATTTAATTCTTAATCTTTTAGAATAAACTCAAAGGAGTTTTTACTATTATAATTTAAATAATTATATAAATTACTAAAAAGTTATTTCTCGAAAATAAACTTGTAAAGTTTATTATTTCTATTATAGTTTAAAGGTATTATTTATTATATAAAGAATAGAAAGATCTTTATTTGGATTATTTATAAGAGAATTAAGATAATAGGATATATCTTAAAGATACTATTTCAGATACTAGTATAAAAAGAATATTCTTGATTTTATTACTTAAAAGTATTAGAGACTTATTTTCTCGAGTCTTCGAATTGAATAATTATAAATATTTAATTTCACGAATATAAATATATATAATTACTAAAAGGACTATAGTACTAGTCCCTTTATTTAAATTATTATTAGATATTATTTAGATAATTTAAAGGAATAATTCCCGATATTAAGATATTATAAAAAAGAGATTTAATAAAAGAAATACTAATAGAAAGGAAATCTGAATAATAGATAATTTGGACCTATTTAAATATAAGTTAAGAGTTATTATATTAGAGAATCTAGTATTATATAGAGAAGTTATAAAACTTTATTATAATAATCCTTTAATAGAATACTATAAAGTCGAGAAGATACTCGAGTTTCTTAAAAGATTCTAGTATTAGGAAAATATAAAAACTAATATTCGTATATACTATAAAGAATATAATATTTACTAGAGAGTTAAAGTCAAATAGTATATATTATATAATCTATTAAATAGTTTACTATAATCTGAAAGGCCTTAAAGTAAGATCTTTATAGATTTCGTTATAGGTCTATTATTATATAAAAACCCGATAGGAGATCCTGATTTTAATATAATTCTTATTATTATTAACTAGTACTCGAAAATAATTAGATATATTATTTATAATAAGATAATTGACTTTTCGGAATTTATTAAATTTATATAAGAAAATATATTCTTATTATTTAATATATCTAATAGAATTATCTCTGATCGGGAAATAGTATTTATAAACTATTTTTAATTTACTTTCTATTATTATCTAATATATAAATAATATTTAAATATAGTATTCTATTTATAAATAGATAAATAAATAAAAAGATAGAATTAAACTCTTAAATACTATTTAAGAAATTATTATAATCTTTGAAAGAATAATTAGTTTAAGAAATTATCTTTTATAGAATTTATATATAATAATTTAAAGTATTAGATTTTATAGAATATATTATTTGAGATATATTATAGTTATTACTTGAAACTTCTATAGAATCCTAAAAATAGGATTAAAGGAAAGATATTAATTATATATAAGAGATTAGAAATTCTTTTTAAAGAATAGAAAAAGTTTTAAGAACTTTAGGATTATATATAAAATAATTAAGAGACATATTATAATAGATATTAATTAGCAAAATACTATTTTAAAGGAATCTGAATTATATTATTAATTAAAAATCTCAAATTAAAATCGGGAAAACTTATATTCAAATTTATAAATCTATTCAAGATCCTTGAATATATTAGTAAATTTATATATAAGTTAAAACTCTCAAATTTATATAATAGATTATATTTAACTTTCTATATTTCCCTTTTTAAAGAATATATAATAAAGAAGGAATAGAATCCCGATTTATATCCCGTTAGAGAATTTCCGGAATTTATAAATAATAATAAAGAATAAGAATAGAAAGTTAAAATTATTATTAATTATAAATAAAATAGTAAATATAAGAAATATTAGTATTTGATTAAATAGAGATTCTGGCCGGATAATTATAATATATAATTTCCCGTTTCTCTAATTTTGAAAATATTAAGGATTTTCTAAAATTATATAATAAAAATTATAATTTGGAATTAGTAAGGATCTTATAAGATTCTTTTAAAGTATTAAAAAGTTCTAATTCATTAAGACAAAGAGATCGGTTTCTATAAATAAAAAGAGGATTAGATAGATTAAGAAAGGTCTTGAATAGTAATTAAAATATTCTTTCTTTGAATTTTTTTTTTATAAGGATTTTTAGGATTTTATTAAGATTTATAAAATAATTATATTTATATTTTAGAAAAAAGGTTATAAAGAAGAATAGAGGAGATTTATTATAAGTGATCTAATTATAGGTATTTTAAATAAAAAATAATTTCTAATCTAATAATATTATTTTTTATTAAAGAAAAATATTAAATAATTTTAGATATTTATAAAGTATTAAGTAATTTTCTCCGGAATATACTTTTCTAATTCGGGAATAATATAATTTTATAAAAAGTATTAATAAGATAAAATTTGAAGAAAATAGAAATGAATTTATAATTATTATATAAATTTTATAATAAGTCCGAATTTCTATAATTAATTCTTTAATTATAATAATTATTATATTATTCGAATCCGAGATACTCGTTATTAATAGTTTCTTAAATTTCTTAAAGATATTAGTAATTAATATAATATTTATATTGAATATTTTATAGTATTCCTATTATAGATTAATTAGAGATTTTAAAGAATAATAAGAATTTATTTTAGGAATACTAGTTTATAGATCCGGTTCTTTATATATAATTATTATATAATAAGAAGAGTTAATAAACTTATTAATCCTTTTTTATTTCTTCCAGATCTAGGACTGGAGATTATTAATATCTTTCTTATATATTATATAAATTTCTGAATATATATTAAGAAATATTTTCTATTTATTAATCTAGTCTTTCCAGATCCGGTAAGTTTTTAAAAGAATATATAGGATTTAATATTTTTATATTAGTTTTCAAAAATTTAAATAATTTTTGGAAAATTTAAAGAAATTTGAGAAATTCAAATAGGAATCTTAAAGGAACTTATTAGAATATATTTTCCTCTATTATTAGAATAGTATTTATAATTCTTTAAATTAGATATTTAAATATATTATATACTTAAATTAATAATTAAATATTTAAAGTATTTGAGATATTAATTAATTTTTGGAAAGGTATTTAAAAGATTATTATATTACTTTTAATTAATTTAATAGAATTATAATATTTTGGGAATTTGGAAATCAAATTAAAAATCTAATTAAAGAAAGTCTTAAAAAGGAATAGAAAAAGAAACTAGAAAGTATAAATATTTAGAATATTATATTATTAATCTAAGGAAAAAAGATTATCTTATAGGGAATAATTTGATTTTTAAATAGTATTAATAAAATATCTGGATTAATTACTCGCGAATTTATATTAGTTCTATCCCGGATATAATATACTATAATAATATTAATTCCTAAAGACTTCTAAAAGGCAGATTCGTTTCCTTTAGGATATTTGAAACTTTTATATATTATCTATATATAAATTTTTCTATTTTTGAAATTATTCAGAATATCTAATATATTAGATAGAAAGAAGTATTAAGATATAGAATAGTACTTTAATATAAAGGGATATAATTCTTAATCGGACTAATAGGAATATATTATATATAAATAATATATATAATATTATAATTATTACTTTATCTATTACTAATTACCTTCTCACTAACGAATTAGTACTAGTAATAATTTTACGAAAATATAAACATAATCTATAAATCAATTATTATTATAATCTATATATTCCCTTAATACTAATTGGAAACTTGTTTCAAGTAATAGAAATAGTTTATCAAAATAGATATAAGAGATCTTGAAAATAAGATTATTAAAGAGGAGAATAATTATAATATATATTAACTATTATATAAGAAATCATATAACAGGTCTATATATAACTTGGATTATATACTATTAGCGAGGTACTTACAGGTACCTATACACTTTCACTTTTCCGGTTAATTATAAATCAATTATATTACTATTATACATTTTATTAAATAAGTGCGGAATAGATATATAATCACTTATATATATATAGCAAATACTTATCTGAATCTCTTAGAGGATTCAGAGATTAGTTCTATACTGAATTCACTGATCTCACAATTCACTGATTCCGTTAACTTATTACTTACTACTATCCATTTCACATTTATTAAATTAATTAAAAATAATATAATAATCTTTTAAATACTTTTTTAAAAATTAATTAATACTTTAAATACTTTAAATATTTAATTATTATCACATTTAAATAATTATATAAATTATTTAAATCTTATTAATAAATAAATTATTATATTATATTTTTAAATATAAGAAATATAAAAAATATAAAAAACAAAAACTTTTTTTCTTTATTTATTTAAGTATTATTAATATTTAAATAATAAAAAACTTATATTTTAATTTATAATTATATTATATATTTAATTTTATTAACTAGACTTAATTTTATAAATAAGTTTCTTTTAATTAATTTATTAAATTTTTAATTTTATTTTTAAGAATTAAAATAATAATTAAATAAGTAATTTAATTATTATAAATATAATTAAAATAAAATTAAAATATATAATAATCGATTATATTTATTATTATACAAAAAATTAATTCATTTAATTCACTTAATGTTTATAATTAATAATAGTTATTAAATTATTATTAATTCAAATTAACGAACGGATTAAAGGAACTTTCAAGTTAATTTAAAATCAAAAACTCCTCTTTTACTTTAAAATTAAGGGAATTGATTTATAATAATTTATAATAGTTTATAAATATTACGAATATATATTTAATATTTAATTTAAAATTAATTATTAGTTATAATAATTTAAATTCATAATCTTTTAATATATAAATACTTGAAATTCTCTAAAAAAAAAATTAAGTTTATAATAACTTTTTATTCTTTTATTATAATCGGATCTTAATTTATTTTAAATTTCTTTTAAATTATAATTTCGATTTATAACTTGAATTTCTCTTTATAATATAAAATATAATTTATATTATAAAATAATCTTTAAATAAATTATAAAATTCCGATAATTTATTTCAAAATATAATTCTTAATTTACTTTAAAAGAAATTATTCAAGTATATAATTCAAAGACCGATTTTTCACTAATTTATTAAAACTCTTAAAAGTCTTAAAATACTTTTTATTAATATATTACTTTAAATATTAATATA
>KZ613596.1:5371-23007 GCA_002865625.1 Hyaloscypha hepaticicola
CTTAAATTACTAGTCAAACGAAATCCATATAAAGCACTTAATTAATACGGTATTTTAAGTGTTAAATAAGTGATACAAATCGTGAAAACCCTTAAATTTAAGGCCGCCGCACCTACACAACTCCCGTACACCCATTTCGTATCCATTTCGCACCCATTTTCGGCACCCATTTTTAAAAAAAATAAATTATCACGAATAACAGTCCGAATCACGTACAAATTTTTTTCCTAACAACCCATTAACTAGGCCCAAATTACTAGTCAAATGAAATCCATATAAAGCACTTAATTAATGCGGCATTTTAAGTGTTAAATAAGTGATACAAATCGTGAAGACCCTTAAATTTAAGGCCGCTGTACTTACACAACTCCCGTATACCCATTTCGCATCCATTTCGCACCCATTTTCCGCACCCATTTTTTAAAAAATTAAATTATCACGAATAACAGTTTGAATCACGTGCAAACTTTTTTCCTAATAACCCATTAACTAGGCCTAAATTACTAGTCAAACGAAATCCCCGTAAGACACTTAATTAAGGTGGTATTTTAAGTATTAAACAAGTGGTGGAAATGGTGAAGACCCTTAAATTTAAGGCCGCCGCACCTATATAACTCCCGTGCACCCATTTCGCACCTATTTTCCGCACTTATTTTTTAAAAAATTAAATTATCACGAATAATGGTCTAAATCACGTGCAATTTTTTTCCCTAATAGCCCATCAATTAGCTCCAAATTACCAGTTAAATGGAATCCTTATAATACCGTTCATTAAGGCAGTATTTTAAGTCTTAAATAAGTGATGGAAATCGTGATTTTAGTATTCCTACCTTACACAATAACATCATTACAACTACACCCCAAAATCTCAATATCGGGTTTAAATTTTTAAAAAATTACAACTTCCTTAATAATAAGACTAAGCACGTGATTTTATTTTTCATAAATAGGCTTAGTTCAGGTCTATAATTTAAATTAGACTAATATCACATTACTTATTAAGTACTAGTATATTAATTAAGAACGTGATTTTAAAAACGGGAGATTACTCCCTTGGATTTAAGGGCTCTTATTAGCCTAAGGGCCTATACTAGACCCAAACAGGAAATTCACGTTACTAATCTTACAGAAATCTTATCTTTTTTTATTAAGACTTTAGTATCCCTTATTAGTAAAAACCCCTGTTCTAGAAGGGTGTACTCAGCGAAAATCTAATCTTTAAATCTATTATTTAAAAGTATTATAAAGACTCTTAAATTTAAAACTATTATATTATAATAGAATAAATCTTATTATACTAAAAATGAATAGTTTTAGTAATTTATAGAGTGTAATTATATATAATCATATACTAGTATCACGTGAATATAACGAGCGAGTATATAAGATTATATCTTTATTAATCTCACACTTTTCTTTTTAAATAATTTATTTATATTTTATTTCTCTTTATTATAATAATTATATTATAATAGATTATTTTATTATAATATTTATATAATTCCGGTATATTATTTCGTATTTATTTTATATTTATTTTTTATATTTATTTTTTATATTTATTTTTTATATTTATTTTTTAAAAAATTATATTATTATAAATAATAATTTAAATTATATATAATTTTTTTTTAATAATCTATTAATTAGACCTAAATTATTAATTAAATAAAATTTATATAAAGTATTTAATTAATATAATATTTTAAATATTAAATAAATAATATTCTAAATATTAAATAAATAATATTCTAAATATTAAATAAATAATATTCTAAATATTAAATAAATAATATTTTAAATATTAAATAAATAATATTCTAAATATTAAATAAATAATATTCTAAATATTAAATAAATAATAGAAATTATTAAAACTTTTAAATTTAAAACTATTATATATATATAATTCCCGTATATTATTTCGTATTCATTTTATATTTATTTTCTATATTTATTTTTTTAAAAAATAAATTATCACGAATAAAAGTCCGAATTATATATAAACTTTTTTTTTAATAATCTATTAACTAGATCTAAATTATTAATTAAATGAAATTTATATAAAGTATTTAATTAATATAATATTTTAAATATTAAATAAATAATAGAAATCGTGAAGACTCTTAAATTTAAGACTATTATATTTATATCACTCTCGTATATCTATTTTATATTTATAATAGTTAATATTATTATAACACTTATTACATTTTATATATATTATAATATTAAATATTACAGTCTTAAATATACTAAATGAATAGATTATACTTAAAGGTTAAGATTCCCTTTACTTTTTAATTTCCTTAATTTAGTATTTTCAATTATATTTGAATTTAATTAAATATTATATTTTGACCTTTATAGTAATCCTACTATTTTATAATACTAAACTCACTTATACTAGTCTATAAAGGCAATTAAGATATTCTCTGATAAAGGATCCAGATTATCCTTAAGGAATAATAATAGAATACTATTCCTGATATTCGAAATCTCCTTAAATTACAAATCTCTAGAGAGACTAATTAATTGAATCCAATTCTACTAATTACTAATAGTCAATTTAGATCTATTAACTCAAAATAAAATAGAATAATAGTTAGTCCTCTATTAATTTAAAATAAAGAATAATTAGTATCCTTCACGATCCAGTTAATCTCGGAATTTGACCCTTAATTAGAGTAGATAATATTCCCGCCCTTTATAACCTAATTAATCTCGGAGTTCGACTCTTAACTAGAATAGATAATATTCCCTTAAAATAAAATAATAATTAATTTCCCTTTACCGATTTAAAATAATAAAGGATTCGATAATTGGTTTCAATTTACCGATTTCAAATAAGGAAGGATTTAGTAATCAGTTTCAATTTACTGATTTTAAATAAGGAAGAATGATTACTAGTTTCAGTCTATTACTCTCGGACTAGAATCTAGTCTAATATTCTACTATAATGAATATCTATTATAAGCCGGATATTAATAAGACTGGACTGAGTAATACTCTCCAGGAAGATATTCCCCAGTCTACTCGCTTTAATTCTAAGAATAAGGAATAATAATAGGATAAGATTAAGAAGAAGGAATTCGATATTACAAATCCCTAGTATCGAGAGAATTACTTAACTACTATTTCAGGAGATAATAACGAGATATTATTTACTAATCTAGAAGACAAGGTCTTAAAGGAATACCCGAAAGTAATAAAATAGAATTAAAAGATAAAGACCTATTAGATACTAGTCGATTACTTTATAGGAATTACTAATAAGCGAATAGAGTCCGGTTAGAACTTTTATAATTATATTAAATATTTTACTAATCAGGTCTATATATTCATTAATTGGAATAATAAATATAAAGTCTTTACTATTTACTTTCAAGAAAAGGAATAACTAATTCAAGTAGAAGTGATAAAATAAAAGAAAAAATAGACAGATTTATATAGAAATCAAAACAAATCTCTAGAAGCTTTATAGAATAATTAAAAGAAGGTCTTTATAGTCCCCTTTACTTATATAATCGAGAATTTACTTGATTATTAATAATTTATCAGAATTAAGAATCCCGTCCCCTTTACAAAAAAGGATAATTACTTTATTAAAGACTAGACCTTTAATATATAGAATAAACTAATATAAAACTCCTTTGAATTTAATAGTAATATCCTTAAAGTCATTTATATAACTCGACTGATAATTGGAGACTTTAGAGACTTTATCTATAATAGACTATAATCCGGTTTAATTATCCCGATTATAGAGATTAAATAGATCTTCAAAATCCTTTATCAGACTTATAGTAAGAATAAAGAAATAGTCAAGTAATAAGTCAAGGAGGATTACCGAAAGTTCAAGTAAAGGAATAAGCCTTTTTCCGCTTTTTAAACAGATTTCACTCACTTTATAACTAAGTTAAACAAATTACTAGAAGACTAGTATAATAATCTATTAGATAGAATAAATATTAAACTATTAAAGAGTCTAGAAGATAAGAAGTTCGACTCAACTAGAGACTTGATTAAATAATATATAGAACAGGAAAATAGACTTCTCCTTATTAAAAACTAATAGAATCGAGAGAATTAATAAACTGAAACTATTTACTAATATATAATTCCCGGCTTATAGTATATAAATAGACCTCGCGATATTCCCGCTATTATATATCTAATATTTACTTAACTAAAGGAATTATCCTATTAAGAAAACGAGAATAAGATTAAGAAATCAGATAATCTATATTATTTCTAGTATAATAAAATAAGATATTAGAAGAAGAACTGCCCGGACTTGAATAAGTTTATATCTATTAAAAAAGACTAGTCCAATCTTGGAAATAATAGATAAGATCTGGATAATGAGAATATATACTAATATTTATTAAATAATAAAATCTCTAATAATAACTCGGGAAAAGTCTAGTTCTAGGACTAGAAGTGACTAATCTAGAGTAATATCTTTATCGAGAATCTATTAATTTAATTTAGTTTATTAATAGAAAATAATTTCTTATTAATTATAAAATAAGTTAGGAAAGTAAAACTAAAATATTTAATACTCTAGTGAATACTAGAGTGAATACCTATATTCTAATTAATTAAAATCTTATTTACCTATTAATAAATATATTATATATACTAATATATAAATTTAAGAAACCAATCTCCTTATAAGAATTTAATAACTAGTCCAGTGAGATTATCTAATAGATTATTAAACTAAATCTAGAATTCGATAAATATAAATAATCCCGATAATATTTTCTTATTACTAAACTTAATTTCTATAATCTTATATTTAATAGAAAGTAGTTTATAAAATATAATATTCTATCAGATTACTAATAGAACTACTTTCACTAGTCAGAAGATTATAAATCGGACTAGTAGGATTCAAACTAATAAGACCGACTCTTTAAAGAGAATTACTAATAAAAAAATAAATTAATAAGTATACCTATTTAAGTTCTTAAGAATATAAATATAAACCCTTAATAAGAAATCAAGAAAAGATAATCTAAACTATTATTTAATAATCTCCAAATATAAAGGATTGAATATTAATAATAAAAGGAGAAACTAGACTTTAATACTTTTAATACTAATAGTTAATATAATAACTCTATCTGTCTAGTCGGAATTACTTTATTCCAAATGAATATAAAAGAGGCCGATAGTTATAATAGGTCTATAACTATTAACGAGATTGATTATACTCTAGAAAAAGTCAAGTATAAATCTCTCTTTTAATAGATAATTATATTCAAATAATCAAAGAAGACTCAATCCGCAGAATATTATACCCTAGTTAAAAAGGTAATATATTTACTTAATAAAGAGGAACAAGATACTTTTAGTAATATTATAATTTCGGATATTATCGAAATTGAGAAATTAAAAACCGTTTTACTCTTTTAATTATATGAATTAATTAATGCCTTTTCGAAAAGAATCGCGAATATACTTCTCTAATCCCGGTTATTCGATTATAAATTAAGATTCAATAGACCGGAATCCTTTATAATAATAGTCTATTTATATAAAATAAATATTCCGGAATTCGAAAAGATAAGGGAATATCTAGTAGAGAACTTGAAGAAGGGTTTTATTAAACTATTAGATTCCTTATACTCATTACTAGTTCTATTTATAAAAAAGAAGAATAGAAATTTATATTTTTATATTAATTATTATTAATTCAATACTTTAATAAAGAAGGACTAGTATCCCCTATCCTTAATTACTGAAACTCTCGATTAACTAGTCAATTTATTAATATTTACGAAGTTTAATATAAAATATATCTTTAATTATATTCGAATAGAACCTGAATCTATAATATAAATAGTATTCCGAATGAGATATAATTCTTTTAAACCGGTTATTCTTCCCTTTAGACTATATAATAGTCTGATAATATTCTAATAGTATATTAATACTATTCTTATAGATTATCTGAATAATTTCTATTTAGTATATATTAATAATATACTTATCTTCTCTAAAAATAAGAAGAAATATTAATAATATATTAAAACAGTTTTATAAAAGTTTTAAGAAATAGGATTATAGATTAATATTTATAAATATAAATTCGAGATTACTAAAATAACCTTTCTAGATTTTATAATATCGGATTATAATATATAAATAGATTCTATTAAGATTATTATTATCCGGAACTGGAAAATACTCTTAATAAAAAAAGAAGTTTAATTATTTCTAGAATTCTATAACTTTTATTAAAGGTTTATTCAAGTATATAAATATATTTCCAAATCTCTTAATTATCTAACAGGAAAGAATAAATTATTAAAACTGGAATTGAATAAGGAATAATTAAATACTTTCTATTAATTAAAGATTATACTTATATCGGCCTTTATACTTCTTTACTTTTAGTATAATCGGGAAATTAGAATCGAGACCAATTACTCGGACCTAGTTATTATAAGTATAATTTCCCAAAAGTACTTTTAAAATAATAAATAATATCCTATTATCTTTTATTCAAAGGCCCTTTAAGGAACAGAAATCTATTATAAGATTCATAATAAGAAACTTCTTATAATTATTCTAATATTTAAGGAATAGTAAATAGAACTCGCTAGTCTATTATATTTTATAATTATTATAGACTATAAAGTACTTGAATATTTCGGAATAAAGAGACTATTAAACGAATAATAAATTTAATAAATAGATATACTCTTATAATTCTATTTTCAGATTATCTATTATTCTAGTAAAGAGAATATTATTACTAATATTCTATTATATAAGAATAAGTTCACGCCTATATAAAAAGTAATAAAAGAGACTGAAAAGATAAGAACTATCTTTCCTCCCGAGGTAATTCTAGTATTAATTAGAATGCAAAATAGTCAAGATAAGACTTTTATCAAAAATCCTATTAAAGACTTAAGAGTAATAGAAGAGATATTATAAGTAAACTATACAAATCCAGATCTCAATAAAGAATATATCAAGGTCCGGAATAATACTTCCCCTTGGGAATTAACTAATAGATTACTATTTTATAATAAGAAATTAATAATATTAAATAATTATAATAACTTGAAGCTTTATCTACTTTAATAGATTTATAATATTATAATAATAATATATTCGAGAAAGACAAAAATGAGAATATTTATAAAATATTATTATTAATAACTAATTTGGAAAAGTAATATTAACTAATATATAACGAATTGCCACGAATACTAATAATCTTACAAGTCTAGAAACAAGACTCCTAGTCTACTTCACTCCCTGTCTATTCTCTTATATATATAGAATGATTTGTTTATAGACTTCCATTCTCTTGAATTTACTAGTAATAATTATAATAATATCTTTATTATAATAAATCGACTATTCAAATAGTATATTAGTCTCTTTATAAGTAAGAGTGTAATTATTAAAATCACAATATTATTATACTATTAATATATTTGGAGATTCCGGAACTATCCCTTAACTATTACTAGTAATCGAGGACTTTAGTTTATTTCCGACTTTATAAATAAACTATTAATATTAATTAGAATAAAGTTAAAACTATTAACTATAAAGTATACTCAAACTAATAAACAAATAGAAATAGTTAATCAGATTATTAATACCCGCTTGAAACTATTTATTAATCACTTTCAGAACGACTGGACTAATCTCTTATTAATATTAGATATTATCAGAACCGCTTATTCCTATAAATCGACCGGTCTATCCCCTTTAATAATTAATTATAATTATAAGTTATATCTAGACTTCAATTGGATATTAACTATAAACAAGTTCCGGACATTTAGGGAAAAGCTTAATAAATAAGAAATATAATAATAAATAAAGAGAATTGATAATACTATAATATATACCAGGACCTATATAAAATAAATATAAGAATAATAAATCAAATAAACTAATAAGAAATAACAAATACTTGACTTCAGTCCAAAAAATAAAATTTATATAATCAAAAAGATATAAAAGATAAATAGACCTTTAGATAAACTAGACTATTTACTAGTTAATCCCTTCGAGATCTTAAATATAATAGAATACTTATATTATTTAAAGTTACTAATCTCTTATAGAATTTGATTAATCTTCTATATAAATAGATTATAAAAGAACTCTAATAATCTATTATCTAGTCAAGTCAATCCCGAACTAGAAATCGAGGAAATTAATAATAAACTGGAATAGGAAATTAAAAAAATACTATTTTCTTATATATTCTATAATAAACTATATTATAAAGTTAAGTAAAGAGAATAGAATTCTAATAATTAATAATATCCTATCTCTAATTTCAAGAATATTATACTTGAATTTAGATATTATTATAAGCAAAATCCTAATAAAATAAAACTATTAATCAGACTAGATTCTTGAATCTATTATATCTAAGAGAATAAATTCAATAAGGACTATAAGAATAATAATAAATTATAATATCTAGACTCATATTACTAAAAGAGAAGAAAAAACTAATAGACTTTTTAAGGATTTTTATCAAAAATCCTAATACTATTCCCTTTATTTTATTATTATATCCTTTATATTTATTAAGATTCCAAGTTTAATATCTCCTATAAACTTTATACTCCACTTCGCGATTCATATATTATAAAAGTGAACCGATAATAATTATTCACTTGAAATTATTAATCCCTATATCGAGTTTAGATTCCCATTATCTATCTTATTAATAATTACAAATCCTTCAATTTATTATAATCGATATTACACCCTGATTACTCTTAGAATCTTCAAAAAGCAAATTACAAATTTAGATTTATAATAGACTATACTCAAATATTCTCCGGTCAAGCCTCCCTTCAAAATCTCTTCGATAATACTTCCTTCGATAATATTGCTTTTACTCTTATCAAAAGTAATAGTCCGCTCTATTATATTAATAGTATAAATAAAAGAATCTCTAATAAAGAAGTCTAAGCCCTAGTAGACTATTATAGAATAAATATCCAAATACTAGAAATTATAACCGAAAAGATAGAATAGATAGATTATATTAATTAAAGAAATAATATAAAGTACTTTCAGATTATATCTAATAATAAACTCTTATTTAATAAAAGTAAAGATAATCCGGAATAAGTCAATAAAGATAAAGAAATACCTAATTAAAATAAGGAGAATAGTAATCAAGTACTAATAACTATTAGCCGAATCCAATAGTAAATAAACTCTATACTAGCAAATATAATTATATTCGTTATTTATTTACTTTATATAAAGTATTAGTCCGAGATAAAAAAATAGAAATTAATTATTATAATTATTAAAGATATTTATTCCTATTCTAATAATATTTATAATTTGATTAACTTTTATATAAAATACTAAAATAAGACTATTTTAAAGAAGAAATATATCAGAATCCTTACTAGAACTATAGAGAATAAATAATACTAAAAGATAATAGAATTATAAATTACTTATAATAATCTACGAAAATCCGATAAAAGATTAAATAAGATTAAAAAGGAATTCAAGAGTAATAATATTAAGATTATTTACTTTAAGTCGGAATTGAAGAAAGTAAAATAAAAGACTAGTAAAACTAGTATTCTTATTACTAAAAAGACTATTATTAAAGTCAAGAATAAATAATAAATAGAACCCGCCCTGATATTTTAATTATCCTTATTACCCGTTTCAGAAAAGAGAATAATATTAGAGATCCCAAAGTTAATATAAATATATATTATCTATTCCGAAATATTATTAGATTAGACTTATAAGATTATAAGATTAACGGAAAACGAGAATTAGTCAGAGCGGACTATTAACTGATTAATTATAATAGAAATGCGATCAGAACTTAGATTTAAATAAGGAGTTTTTATATAATAGATTATAGGTTTTCGATATCAGGATATAATCTAAATAAGAGTATTTAGATCTCTTTTACGAGAGGGGTAATGTAATAATTGGTACTATTATAGTATTTATTATATTTTATATATACTATAATATTAAATATTATAATCTCAAATATACTAAACGAATAGATTATACTTAAAGGTCAAGGTTCCCCTCGCCCTTTAGTTTCTTTAATTTAGTATTTTCAATTATATTTGGATTTAATTGAATATTATACTTTGACCTTTATAATAATTCTACTATTATAATATTTATCTTTTATACTCATTTTTTAAAAAATTAAATCATCACGAATAACAGTCCAAATCACGTGTAAACTTTTTTCCTAATAATCCATTAACTAGACCTAAATTACTAATCAAATAATATTTATATAAAGTACTTAATTAATATAGTATTTTAAGTATTAAATAAGTAATAAAAATTAATAAGACTTTTAAATTTAAAACTATTATATATATATAACTCTCGTGTACTATTTTATATCTATTTCGTATTCATTTTCCGTATTCATTTTTTAAAAAATTAAATTATTATAAATAATAATCCGAATCGCGTATAAATCTTTTTTTCTAATAATCCATTAACTAGGCCTAAATCACTAATTAAACGAAATCTATATAAAGTATATAATAATATAATATTTTAAATATTAAATAAGTGATAGAAATCGTGAAAACCCTTAAATTTAAAGCCATTACACTTATACAATTTCCGTCTATTTCATATCCATTTCGTATTCATTTTCCGTATCCATTTTCCACACTCATTTTTTTAAAAAATTAAATTATCACGAATAATAGTCTGAATTACATATAAACTTTTTTCTCAATAATCCATTAACTAGGTCTAAATCACTAGTTAAACAAAATCCCCGTAAAACACTTAATTAAAGTAATATTTTAAATATTAAATAAGTGATGAAAATCGTGAAGACTCTTAAATTTAAGACTATTATATCTATATAACTCTCGTATATCCATTTTACACTCTATTTTTTAAAAAATTAAATTATTATAAATAATAATCTAAATTATATATAATTTTTTTTCCTAATAATCTATTAATTAATTCCAAATTACTAATTAAAAGGAATTCTTATAGTACTATTTATTAAAACAGTATTCTAAGTCTTAAATAAATAATAGAAATTATAATTTTGGTATTCCTATTATATATAATAATATTATTATAATTACACTTCAAAATCTCAATATCGGGTTTAAATTTTAAAAAAATTAGAACTTTCTTAATAATAATACTAAGCACGTGATTTTATTTTTTCTAAATAGGCCTATTTCAGGTCTATAATTTGAATTAGACTAATATTACGTGATTTATTAAGTGTTAGTATATTAAATAAGAATGTGATTTTAAATTTAAGAGATTATTCCCTTGGATTTAAGGACTCTTATTAGTTTAAGGGTCTATACTAGACTCAAATAGGAGATTCACATCACTAATCTTATAGAAATCTTATCTTTTTTTATTAAGACTTTAATATCTCTTATTAGTAAAAACCCCTATTCTAGAAGGGATATACTTAATGAAAATCTGATCTTTAAATCTATTATTTAAAAGTATTCTTAAAACTTTTTTTATTTTTTAAAAAGAATCTTTAGTCTTTTATATATAATTAATATCTTTTTTTTAATTTTATTTTTAGGATTTTATAAAAGTTTTAAATAATAATTATAATATATTTCAAATAGTATATTTTATAAAATTTAATATTTTAAATTATTATATATAAATTCTATAAAAAATACTTTTTTAAATTAATTATTCTTTTAGAGATTATAATAATTTCTTAAATAATATTCAAGAATTTAATTTTATTTATTTATTTATTTATTTATACCTTTAAATAATAGATTTAAAAGTTAGATTTTCGCTTGGTTCACTTATACTAGAATAGGGGTTTTTACTAATAAGAGACACTAAAGTCTTAATAAAAAAAGATAAGATTTCTATAAGATTAATAATATAAATCTCCTATTTGGGTCTAGTATAAGCCCTTAAACTAATAAGAGCTCTTAAATCCAAGGGAGTAATTTCCCGAATTTAAAATTATATTCTTATTTAATACACTAGCACTCAATGAGTCACGTGAGGTTAGTCTAATTTAAATTATAGACCTGAACTAGGCCTATTTAGGAAAAATAAAATCACGTGCTTAACCTTATTATTAAGGAAGTTCTAATTTTTTTAAAATTTAAATCCAATATTAAGATTTTAAAATATAATTATAATAATATTATTATATATAATAGGAATACCAAAATCACAATTTCAATCACTTATTTAAGACTTAAAATACTACTTTAATCAGTCATATTATAAGGATTCCGTTTAATTAGTAATTTGGAACTAATTAATAGACTGTTAGGGGAAAAAATTACACGTGATTTAGACCGTTATTTGTGATAATTTAATTTTTTAAAAAATGGATACGGAAAATGGATACGAAATGGATATATGGGAGTTGTATCAGTGTGACGGCCTTAAATTTAAGGATCTAGTTAATTTCTATCACTTATTTAATATTTAGAATTCTGCCTTAATTAAGTATTTTATATAAATTTCGTTTGACTAGTAATTTAAGTTTAATTAATAGATTATCAGGAAAAAAGTTTATATATGATTTGGATTATTATTCGTGATAATTTAATTTTTTAAAAAATGGATATGGAAAATGGATACGAAATGGCCATTATAACAGTCGGGATACCCGTTACATGATTAGCTTGATTATAGTTATATTGGTTTCAGGCTAAGGGAACCGATATCTGGAAACCGATATCTGTAATATTGACATCTCAGGCTAAGGGTATAGGCAAGCGTTGGGAGGGTATAAGACACTTCTCTCTCATTGACTTCTCTTCTCTTCTCTTCTCTTTAGTTTAGTATTCTTAATACAACTGGATTTCACTGAATACTATACTTCGACCTTTATAATACTTCTTACTATTATAATACCTTTTAGACCTAAAATGTCATACTCGTAATAATTAAATTTAAACCCTTATAAATAATATAACCTTGATTTAAAGATTCTTGAATCGACTAAAGGCTCGATTATATTATTTATAAATAGAATATTATATTTAAATATTATTTATATATTAGATAATAATAGAAAATAAATTAAAAATAATTTATAAATACTATTTCCCGATTAGAAATAATTCTATTAAATATATTAAATAATAAGAATATATTTTCTTATATAAATTTAATAAATTCTAAAGAGTTAATTATTTTATTATAAAAAATATATTTAATTATTTTCAAGTATTAATTAATAATAATAAGAATTATATCAAAATCAGGATTTCTTATTAGGTTTTTATATAATAATAAACTTATAATAAAATTTATAAAGATTTCGCTTTAGGGCCTTTAAGATTATAATAAATTATTTAATAGATTATATAATATATATTATTTGATTTTAATTTTCTAATAAATATTATATTCTTTATAATTATAAAATAAATAATAATAAATAATAAATTAATAGAATTAGTTAATTGTGAAACTAATAGATTTAATATAGAATTAATATTTAAATTCTTTAAGAGATTTAAATAAATATTTATTATATATATATAATAATTATATATTTATTTTATATTTATTTAATAAAATATATAATAATAATATAATTAATTTATAATTAATTAAAAGAATAAAAATATATAAGTATTTATAAATACTTTATTAATAATATATAATCCAAATTATATATAAATTTATTATATAATTTCCTATATAATAATTAATATATATTATAATTATTCTTTCTTTTAATAATCTTATTTCCAAAATCTTTTATATCTATTTTAATAAACTATTTTTATTATTTAGAATAAACTTTTAATTAATATTAAAGGAATATATAAATTATAATAATAATTAATTTATAAATTATATTTATATTTTCGTAAAATTATTATTAGTATTAATTTATTAATAAAAAAGTAATTAATAATAAATAAAATAATAATTATAATATTATATATATTATTTATATATAATATATTTCTATTAATTTAATTAAGAATTATACTCTTTTATATTAAATACTATTTTATATTTTAATATTTTTTTTTATTTAATATATTAGATATTTTAAATAATTTCAAAAATAGAAAAATTTATATATAAATAATATATAAAAGTTCCAAATACTCTAAAGAAAATAAATCTGCTTTTTAGAAATCCTTAGAAATTAATATTATTATAATATATTATATTCGAAATAAAATTAATATAAATTTATAAATAATTAATCCAGATATTTTATTAATATTATTTAAGAATCAAGTTACTCTTTATAAAATAATCTTTTTTTCTCAGATTAATAATATAATATTTTATATATTTATATTTTCTAGTTTTTTCTTCTATTCTTTTTTAAAATTTTCTTTAATTAGATTTTTAATTTAATTTCCAAATTTCTAAAATATTATAATTTTATTAAATTAATTAAAAATAATATAATAATCTTTTAAATATCTTTTTAAAAATTAATTAATATTTCAAATATTTTAAATATTTAATTATTAATTTAAATATATAATATATTTAAATATCTAATTTAAAAAATTATAAATACTATTCTAATAATAAAGGAAAATATATTCTAGTAAATTCCTTTAAGATTCCTATTTAAATTTCTTAAATTTCTTTGAATTTTCTTAAATTTCTTTGAATTTTCTAAAAATTATTTAAATTTTTAAAAATTAATATAAAAATATTAGATTTTATATATCTTTTCGAAAATTTATTAGATTTAGAAAAACTAAATTAATAAATAGAAAATATTTTTTAATATATATTTAGAAATTTATATAATATATAAAAAAGATATTAATAATTTCAGGTTTTGAATTTAAAAAGAATAGAAAAGGATTAATAAATTTATTAATTCTTTTTATTATATAATAATTATATATAAAAAATCAGATTTATAAACTAGTATTCTTAAAGTAAATTTTTATTATCTTTTAAAATTCTTAATTAATCTATAATAAAATTATTATAAAATATATAATATAAATATTATATTAATTATTAATATTTTTAAAGAGTTTAAAAAACTATTAATAATAAATATCTCGGATTTAAATAATATAATAATTATTATAATTAAAGAATTAATTATAGAAATTCGGACTTATTATAAAGTTTATATAATAGTTATAAATTCATTTCTATTTTTTCTAAACTTTATTTTATTAATATTTCTTATAGAATTATATTATTCTTGAATTAAAAGAATATATTCCAAAAGAGATTATTTAATATTTTATAAATATTTGAAATTATTTAATATTTAGAATTTAGTATTTTTCTTTAATAGAAAATAATATTATTAAATTGGAAATTATTTCTTATTTGAGATATTTATAATTAGATTATTTATAATAAATCTCTTTTACTCTTCTTTATAATCTTTTTCTTAAAATATAAATATAATTATTTTATAAATTTTAATAAAATTCTGAAAATCCTTATAGGAAATTTTTTTTTTAGAAAAAAAGTATTTTAATTACTATTCAAGACTTTTCTTAATCTATTTAGTCTTTTCTTTATTTATAAGAACTAATCTCTTTATTTTAATAGATTAAAGCTTTTTAGTACTTTAAGAGGATTTTATAAAATCCTTATTAGTTTCAAATTATGATTTTTATTATATAATTTTAAAAGATCTTTAATATTTTCAAGATTAGGAAAAGCGGAGAATTATATATTATAATTATTTAATCAGGATTTCTATTTAATCAAATATTAGTATTTCTTATATTTATTATTTTATTTATAATTAATAATAATTTTAATTTTCTATTCTTATTCTTTATTATTATTTATAAATTCCGAAAACTCTTTAATAAAATATAAATCAAGGTTTTATTTCTTCTTTATTATATATTTTTTAAAAAAAGAAATATAAAAAGTTAAATATAATCTATTATATAAATTGGGGAATTTTAATTTATATATAAATTTATTAATATATTTAAGGATTTTAAATAAATTTATAAATTTGAATATAAATTTCTTTAATTTCAATTTGAGATTTTTAATTAATAATATAATCTAGACTCTTTTAGAATAATATTTTATTAATTAATATCTATTATAATAAGTCTCTCGATTATTTTATATATAATTCTAGAATTCTTAAAACTTTTTTTATTTTTTAAAAAGAATCTCTAATCTCTTATATATAATTAGTATTTCTTTTTTAATTTTATTTTTAAGATTTTATAAAAGTTTTGAATAATAATTATAATATATCTTAAATAGTATATTCTATAAAATCTAATATTTTAAATTATTATATATAAATTCTATAAAAGATAATTTTTTAAATTAATTATTTTTTCGAAAATTATAATAACTTTTCAAATAGTATTCAAGAATTTAATTTTGTTTTTCTATTTATTTATTTATTTATAAATAGAATATTATATTTAAATATTATTTATATATTAAATAATAATAGAAAATAGACTAAAAATAATTTATAAATACTATTTTCCGATTAGAAATAATTCTATTAAATATATTAAATAATAAGAATATATTTTTTTATATAAATTTAATAAATTCCGGAAAGTTAATTATTTTATTATAAATAATATATTTAATTATTTTCGAATACTAATTAATAATAATAAGAATTATATTAAAATCAGGACTTTCTATTAGGTTTTTATATAATAATAAATTTATAATAAAATCTATAAAGATTTTACTTTAAAGTCTTTTAGATTATAATAAATTATTTAATTTTAATTCTTTAATAAATGTTATATTCTTTATAATATACACGAATATTAATTTTTATATTTTCCTAATATTAGAATCTTTTAAGAAACTCGAGTATTTTCTCGATTTTATAATATTCTATTAAAGGATTATTATAATAAAACTTAATAATTTCTTTATATAATATTAGATTTTCTAGTATAATAACTCTTAATTTATATCTAAATAAACCCGAATTATCTATTATTTAGATTTCCTTTCTATTAATATTTCTTTTATTAAATTTCTTTTTTATAATATTTTAATATTAGGAATTATTCTTTTAAATTATTTAAATAATATTTAATAATAGTTTAGATAAAGGAACTAGTATTATAATCCTTTTAATAATTATATATATTTATATTCGTGAAATTAAATATTTATAATTATTTAATTTGAAAACTGGAGGAAATAAGTCTTTAATACTTTTAAATAATAAAATTAAGAATATTCTCTTTATACTAGTATTTAAAATAATATTTTTAAGATATATTCTATTATTTTAATTCTTTTATAAATAATCTAGATAAAGATCTCTTTATTTTTTATATAATAAATAATCCCCTTGAATTATAATAAAGATAATAAATTTTATAAATTCATTTTCGAAAAATAACTTTTTAATAATTTATATAATTATTTAAATTATAATAATAAAAACTCTTTTAAGTTTATTCTAAAAGATTAAAAATTAAATTATATTAATAAGACTATTAATATAATTAAAATATTTATTAAATCTATTTATAAAGTTTAAAATACTTTTATAATATATAATCTTAAAATTATATATTATAAAATATATTATTTAATATATTTAATAATTCTTTAAATATTTTATTTTTATAAAATATTAGAGGTTTTTATAATTAATAATAATCTCGATTATATAT
>KZ613597.1:8505-26642 GCA_002865625.1 Hyaloscypha hepaticicola
TTAAAATACTTCAATTTAATATAAAAATAAATATAATTAAATAAATTCTTTATATAAATATTAAAATTAAAAAAATAAATAAAAATAAAAATAAAAAATTAAAATTTCTTTTCAATTAATAAACTAATAAAAAATCACGTGACTATTAATATAAGCTTTTAACTCTTAAACCGTGAAGCTAATCACGTATTTTAATTTTAATTTTAATATTTAATTTTAATAATTATTATTTTTAAAAAATATTAATCCTTTTTAAAAAATTAAATTATTAAAACTTATTATTAAAGCTCACATGACTTTGCGTATATAAATATATTAAACTAACATTTATTTAATATAAATTAAACGAATTCTTAATATTTATTTTTTGTTTTTAAAGATATACTCGAATTTTTTAATTTTTTATTTTTTATTAAATTTAAACTTTTATAAAAAAAGTAAACCTTGATTTAAAGGCTCTTGAATCGACTGAAGACTCGATTATATTATTTGGAATATTTTATAAAATATTATAGAAAATATTATTATTATTATTAAATAGGAAATTATAGGAATATACTCGCGGGATTATAAAAGAGTTATTAAATCACTTATATAATTACTTTTTTCTTAAAAGGATAAGAAAATAATAATCTTATAATAATAATAAAAGAGATTTAATTTTAATTAATTAGATAATTAATTAAATAGACTTGAATTATATATTAAATTCCGATTTAAATAAGGGATAATAGAAAAGAATAAAAGTAATATATTATAATTAATAAATATATAAAATTAAATAGAAATTTCAAGGATATTAAAAAAATAAAAATAAAAAATAAATAAAGAATATACTCTCGATTTTCTATAAATTATAAAATATTCTTATTAAAAGAAATATTAAA
Organism: Hyaloscypha hepaticicola; assembly: GCA_002865625.1. Classification (NCBI taxonomy): domain Eukaryota; kingdom Fungi; phylum Ascomycota; class Leotiomycetes; order Helotiales; family Hyaloscyphaceae; genus Hyaloscypha; species Hyaloscypha hepaticicola. The sequence goes on from KZ613597.1 coordinate 9,393, forward strand.
AATATAATAGGAAATAATAATAATATATATAAATATAAAATAATATAATTTTAAATAATTAAAATAAGAAAATATATTAAAGAATAAATAAATTATAATATAAATAAAAGATAAGAAGATTACTTTTAAATAAAGGAATAATAAGAAAATAAAATTTGATTTATATATCTATTCTAAATTCTTTTCTCTTTTTATTTCTTTTTCTATTTATTAATTACTCTTCTAATAAATATTTTAAATTCGATTTTTTAATTATATATAAATCTATTTTATTTTTAAAAATAATCTATTAATATTTTAATTCTAGATATTGAAATTACTTCTAAAATCTATTTAATATCTAATATAAATTAGAATAAACCTTAATTTTATAATTTACTTATTTAATTAAATTAAAATTTTATAAAAATAAAATATTATTAATAATAATTGAAATATATAAATAATTATTCAAATTTATATATAAAATCCGAAAATTAATAATAAAAAGAAAAGTGATAATAAAATTTATAAATAATTAAATTTTATAATTATATTAATTAATATATATTTTATCTTTCTCGAAAATCCTTTATATACTATTATAATTAAAGTTCGGATTAAATAATAATTTCTTTTTAATTTTATTCTCTTTTAAGAATTATTATCTATTATATATAATTATTAATCTGATTATATATATTAGTTCTTTTTAAATATTTAAATAAAGTCTTATTTATTTTATTAAACTTTTATAATATTTCATTTTTGAAAAGTCTTTTTAATATTATAAAAAATAGAAAATATATAATCTAATATTAATAATATTCCAGGAATAGTATAAATTAAAATTTATAAATAAAAAGAATAATAAAATTATAAAAATAATAATAATTATTTTATTAATAATAATAGAATAATTATTTTATAATACTTTTATTTTCTTTTAGATTTTTATATTTTATTATTATATTATTATTTTATTATAATTATATATTATTCTGTTTTTAATTAATATACTCTTTTAATATTCATTTCTTATTTTCACTTTCTCGATTAGTTTATTATATTAAATATTTTATTAAAGACTTTATTAAATATCCGGAATGGAATTTATATATATTTCTTTTAAGAATATATTCTTTTTCTTATTTAAGAACACTAATTCTTTTTTTCACTATTATTTTCTTTCTTAAATTATTCTTTCGAGAATATAATATATTTATTTTTCTTTAATTTAAATAAAAATAATACTTTTATAATTATTCCGATTAATTTAATAATCTTTTAAATAATTTCTAGATATTTTAATTCTTTTAGAATTTTATATTTTTTATAAAACTCTTTTATAATCTCTTTTTCGAATTTAATATTAGTCTTAAATTCTATACTTTTAGATTTTAATTTTAATATAATAAAGATATTATTCTCTGGAAAATACTAATAATTCTTTCTTTTTATAAATCACTTTAATTTATTTTTTATATATATTCTTTTTAATTAAGTCTTATTTAATTTTTCAAATATATAAATATTCTTTATATTATTTACTTTTTTTATTTAATATAATTCTAGTTAATAATATAAGAATTTTATATTCCTGAATTTATTTCTATTTATTCTTTGAATATTATATATAAATACTAGATTTCCTTTTTTAATTAATATTATATAAATATTATATATAAAATCAAAATACTCTTTTCCTTTTATATATTATTAATCTTTTTATAATTTGGATTTAATAAAATCCTTATTCCTTATTTTAATTTATATGAAATGGATAGTGATAAGTAATAAATTAATAGAATCAGTGAGTTATGAGACTAGTAGATTCAATACAAAACTAATCTTTGAATCCCCTAAAAGGTTTAGGTGAATATCTATTATATATATATAAGTGATCACATGTCTATTCTGCACTTATTTAGTAAAGTATATAATAGTAATATAATTAATTTATAATTAACCGGAGAAGCGAAAGTGTATAGGCACCTGTAAGTACCTCGCTAATAGTGTATAATCCAAGTTATATATAGACTTATTATATGATTTCCTATATAATAATTAGTATATATTACAATTATTCCCCTCTCCAATAATCTTATTCTCAAGATCTCTTATATTCATTTTAGTAAACTATTTTCATTATTTGGAATAAGTTTTCAATTAGTATTAAGGGAGTATACAGATTATAGTAATAATTAGTATATGGATTGTATTTATATTTTTATAAAATCATTATTAGTATTGATTCGCTAGTGGGAAAGTGATTAGTAGTAAGTGAGGTAGTGATTATAATATTATATATATTATTTATATATAATATACTTCTATTAATCCGATTGAGAATCATATTCCTTTATATTAAGGTACTATTCTGTACTTTAATACTTTTTCCTATTTGATATATTAAATATTCTGAATAACTTTAAAAATAGAAAAATTTATATATAAATAATATATAAATATTCCAAATGTCTTAAAGGAAACGAATTTACCCTTTGGAAGTCTTTAGGAATTAATATTATTATAATATATTATATCCAGGATAGGACTAGTATAGATTTGCGAGTAGTTAATCCAGGTATTTTATTAATACTATTTAAAAACCAAATTATTCCCTATAAGATAATCTTTTTTCCTTAGATTAATAATATAATATTCTATATATTTATATATTCCAGTTCCTTCTTCTATTCCTTTTCAAGACTTTCTTTAATTAGATTTTCAATTTAATTTTCAAATTTCCAAAATATTATAATTCTATTAAATTAATTAAAAGTAATATAATAATCTTTTAGATACCTTTTCAAAGATTAACCGGTATTTCAAATACTTTAAATATTTAATTATTAATCCAGATATATAATATATTCAAATACTTAATTTAAAGAATTATAAATATTATTCTAGTAATAGAGGAAAATATATTCTAGTAAGTCCCTTTAAGATTCCTGTTTGAATTTCTCAAATTTCTTTAAATTTCTCAAATTTTCAAAAATTAATATAGAAATATCAGATTTCTCGTATCCTTTTAGAAACTTATCGGGTCTGAAAAGATATAGTCGAGATCTAGAAAATATATTTTAATATCTATTCCAGTATATATAAAATTAATATATATAATTCCCGAAACTGGACTTTCGAGAAATAGAAGAATAAATATAAAATTATTAACTCTTCCTATTATATAAAGACTTCTAATAAGAATAATCCAGACTTATAAGAAAATATTCTATTAATAAGTTTTTATTATTCTTTTAAATACTTGACTAATATATAATAGGAATTCTATAATATATATAATATAGGTATTATATTAATTATTAGTATTTCCGAGGAGTTTAAGAAAATATTAATTATAGATATTTCGGATTCGGAAAATATAATATTTATAATAATCAGAGAATTGATTATAGAAATTCGGGTTTACTATAAAGTTTTTATAATTATTATAAGTTTATTTTTACTCTTTCCAAATCTCATTTTACTAATATTTCTTATAGAATTATATTATTCCTGAATTAAAAGAATATATCCCGAAAGAAATTACCTAATACTTTATAAGTGTTTGAGATTATTTAGTATTTGGAGTTTAGTATTTTTCTTTAATGAGAAATAATATTATTAGATTGGAAATTATTTTTTATTTAAAATACCTGTGACTGGATTACTTATAATAAACCTCTTTTACTCTTTTTTATAATCTTTCTCTCAAAATATAAATATAATTATTTCGTGAATCTCGATAAAATCCTGAAAACCCTTATAGGAAAAAAACTCAAGGAAAGAGTATTTCAATTACTATTTAGGACCTTTCTTAGTCTATCTGGTCCTCTTTTCATTTATAGGGATTGACCTCTTTGTCTTAGTGAATTAGAGTTTTTCAGTACTTTAAAAGGACTTTATGAAGTCTCTACTAGTTTCAAGTCGTGATTTTTATTATATGACTTTAGAAAATCTTTAATATTTTCAAGATTAGAGAAAACGGGGAATTATATATTATAATTATCTAGTCAGGATTTCCATTTAATCAAATACTAGTATTCCTTATATTTGCCATCTTGTTTATAGTTAATAATAGTTTCAATTTCCTATTCTTATTCTTTATTATTATTTACAAATTCCGGAAACTCTCCGGTAGGGTATAGATCGAGGCCCTATCCCTTCTTTACTATATACTCTTTAAAGAGGGAAATATAGAAAGTTAAATATAATCTATTATATAAGTTTGGGAAGTCTAATTTATATATAGATTTATTAATATATTTAAGAATCTTGAATGGATTTATAAATTTGGATATAAGTTTCTCTAGTTTTAATTTGAGATTTTTAATTAATAATATAATCCAGACTCTTTTAGAATAGTATTTCATTAATTAATACCTATTATAATAGGTTTCTTGATTGTTTTATATATAATTCCAGAACTCTTGAAACTTTTTCTATTCTTTAAAAAGAATCTCTAGTCTCTTATATATAATCGGTATTTCCCCTTTAATCCTGTTTTCAGGATTCTATAAAAGTTTTGAGTAGTAATTATAATATACCTTAAATAGTATATTCTACAAAATCTGATATTTTAAATTATTATATATAAACTCTATAAAAGACAATTTCTTAAACTAATTATTCTTTTAGAGATTATAGTAACTTTTCAGATAGTATTCAAGAGCCTGATTCTGTTTTTCTATTTGTTTATCCGTTTGCGGATAGAATATTATATTTAAATATTATTTATATATTAAATAATAATAGAAAATAGACTAAAAATGACTTGTAAATATTATTTCCCGGTCAGAGATAATTCTATTAGATATACTAAATAGTGAGAATACATTTTCTTATATGAATTTAGTAAACTTCGAAGAATTAATTATTTTATTATAAGTAATATACCTGACTATTTTCGAATACCGGTTAATAATAATAAGAATTATATCGAAATCAGGATCTCCTATCGGGTTTTTATATAATAATAGACTTATAATAAAATTTATAGAGATTTCACTCCAGAGTCTTTTAGATTATAATAAGCTATTTAATAGATTATATAGTATATATTATTTGGTTTTAACTCTCTAGTAAATATTATATTCTTTATAATATATATAAATATCAGTTTTTATATTTTCCCAATATTAGAATCTTTTAAGGAACTCGAGTGTCTTCTCGATTCTATAATATTCTATTAAAGGATTATTATAATAAAGTTTTATAATTTCTCTATATAATATTAGATTCTCTAGTATAATAACTCTTAATTTATATTTAAATAGACCCGAGTTATCTATTATTCAGATTTCCTTTCTATTAGTATTTCTTTTATCAAGTCTCTTTTTTATAATATCTTAATATCGGGAATTATTTCTCTAAATTATCTGAATAATATCTAATAATAGTTTAGATAGAAGAGCTAGTACTATAGTCCTTTTAGTAATTATATATATTTATATTTATAAAATTAGATATTTATAACTATTCAATTCGAAAATCCAAGGAAATAAGTCTTTAATACTTTTAAGTAATAAGATCAAGGATATTCTCTTTATACTAGTATCTAAAGTGATATCTTTAAGATATATTCTATTATTTTAATTCCCTTACGGATAATCCAAATAAAGATCTCTCTATTCTTTATATAATAAATAATCCCCTTAAATTATAATAAAGATAATAAACTTTACAAATTCATTTTCAAGAGGCGACTTTTCAGTAACTTGTATAGTTACTTGAATTGTAATAATAAAAGCTCCTTTAAGTTTATTCTAAAAGATTAAGAGCCAAGTTATATTAATAGGATTATTGATATAATCGGGACATTTACTAGATCTGTCTATAGAGTTTAAGGCATTTCTATAATACATAATCTCAAAATTATATATTATAAAATATATTATCTAATATATTTGATAATTCTCCAGATATTTTATTTCTATAAAGTATTAAAGGTTTTTATAATTAATAATAATCTCGATTATATATCTAATACTTTTAAGGTAATAATACTAATATTTAAAGACTTTTATAATTATAAAAAGTTCCCTATTATAAGTATTATAATTATACTCAATTCTAGTAAACTTTCGGGACTAAAATACTATTGGGTATTAGTATTATTTAGTATTATTACTAGTTTTATATTATTATAAAATAGTCCTTGTAATTGTAAATTTTAATATATTAGTTTCTATTCTAATTTTCTTAAAAAGGTCAAAATGGACTAGAATAGATATTAAAGTAAATATATCTTTTAAGAGTTGAAAACTCTTTTATACTATCTCTATCTATTAGAATAGGCCGGTTTTATAATCTTATTCTATACTCTTTAAAAGGTTTATAAATCTAAGGATTATATACGAGTACTAATAAATAAATCTATAATAGAAGTTTATGAATCTAAGAAAAACTTGAATATTATAGAATAATTCTGGTTTAGACTATTTAATAATATTACAGATCTATTTAGGGTCCGCTCGAATACCTTCTATATTAATAAGGAACCCGAGAAACTCGATCTCTTTAATATTAAATTTATATTTATTTAATTTGTAAAATAGATTATTTTTATATAATTTAATAAATATCTAATAGATATAATTATAGTATTCATTTTCATTTCATGAGTATATAAGAATATTATTTAAATATATTATTATAAAATAGTTTAATAGATCGACTAGAATTATATTAATATATATTTGAAATATTATTAGTGTATTTATTAATTCAAAAAATATTATAAAATACTCAAAATATTTATAATAGGTCCTGAATGCCGTCTTTCACTCATGACTATTATATATATATACACGATGATAAATATTCTTGAGATTAAGTTTAGTGAAAATTTTGGTTCTCACTAGTCTATTAAAGGTCTTATTAATAAGAGAAAGAGGATATCGATTCTTTATTATGACTTTATTAAGTTTATAATAATTAATATAAAGTTAAAGGCCTTTATCCTTTTTCGGAATAAAGAGAATAGGGGCTCTAGTAGGGCTTATACTAGGTCTAATCTAATATTTGTGGATTATATCCTATAAGTATAGATATAATACCTCTAATTAAACTTCTAATAAATTATATAAAGGATTATAAGGAATTGGTTTATCTATATTAATCGAATATTTAATACTTTTCAAGTCAGGGAGTTCTAATACTTTATCGGGATTAAAATAATCTAATATATTATAATTAGACTCTCGGAGATATAATAATATTTCCAAGATTTCTTAATAAAGAGTATTAATCTAATATATAATTATATTAAGACTATTATAATTAGAATTATATAATAATATAAATATCTGGAAATTATTATAAAGGCACGATTTCCAATTTCTCGGATAATTATATTTACTTTTTATTATAAATAATACTTGAGACTCAATGTCTAATAGACTATTAAACTCTTTATTAAACTCTTTCGGAATGAGAATCTTAATATTATTAGATTATATTAGAATATAGGCTTATCTTTTCTTAATATAATTAGTATATTATATAATAGTTTTCTTATAAAATTCTATATTAAAAATAAGACAATGAGTATTAATATTCTTATAATCATAAAACCGGAACTTGAATAAATATATCTTATTATAATTATCTATAATAAAAACCTTAAAATTATAAATTTAATAGACTTTAAATTTATTATTATAAAAGATTACAAATTTTTAGTTATATTCAATTAAGAGTATAAACCCCTTATCCTAAATCCATTTATTATTAAGGAAATTATAATCTATTCTTGTATTTTCTAATCCGATAAATACTTTAGAGATACCTATTTCAGGTTGAGTTAATCGAGTATAGATTATTATATAAATAGATATATCTTTTTTATTAGGATTATAGTTATTAATATTTAAGACTTAGTCTTTCCTTTTCCCGAGTTCTTTACGGGATTTAAATATAATTACTCTTCTTGAATAATCTGGTTCACTTATTACTAAAGGCTCTTGGAATCCTTTTAAATCTTTACTTTTTCAGGATTCTACTTTATTTATTTATTATATTTAGAATATCTTTTATTATTTATATAATATCCTTTTTAATTATAAATATAATAGATTATATTAGTAGAGAAATTAGATCTGGAAAGGGACCTGGAAAGTCCAGAATTATTACCGGATATATTATTATAATATAATCTGGACTTTTCTTTTTTCTTTTAATATTCTTGGAAGTTTGAGTCCCTAATTCCAGGATCTTTTAAGATAGAATTATCTTTACTCGAATCTTTTATTTTTCCTTTCTTTATTTATAAATAAATAAGGTTTTTAGTCTATTGGATTTATTTAATCCAATATCTTATAGATTTTATTTCTTTTCTATAAAATATAAAAGTAAACTATTTTTTAACTTCTCTATTTATTAAAATAATATTAAGAGTCCTCACTCGGTTCCTTTTAGAATACAATTCTTAATCTATTTTAAGAGAAGTTATTCGAGTATATAATTCGGAGACTAATTCTCTATTTAACTATTAGAGTTCTCGAAGGCCCTGAAATACTTCTTATTAATATATTTAAAGTATAGTGATTATATTAATCAAAAAGGCCTTGAAACTTTTCTAATGAATTTTATAAAGAGAAGGACTTTGCCTTTATATAATCTTTTAGATATTATAAATATTATCCCGTAATATACTTATTATAATATTTACTCGAGTTGAATATTTATTATAGGTTTATAATTGGATTCTGAAGACCTATTTCTAAAAGGAAATGAAGATTCTCTATTTATCCAGATTCTTTCTATAATATATATTAAGAGTCTGGACTTTATAGGACTTTTCTCTATTAAGTTCCATTTTGAGTTTATTATATTATAGTTCTGGAATAATAGTATTATTAAAATTATTAATATCTATTAGATTAGGTATAAAAGAACTTTCCTGTTCTAGTCCAGTATTCTTCGAATCCAAGAGTTAAGGGGAGGCAGGAACCAGGTTAATAAATGAATTATTAATAGAAGTGACTAATCTCAAGTCTTTTTATAGAATATTTTTCTTCTATTAAAGATCCAAGATATAATAGTTAATTATATTAATTTCCTGTCTTTTTTCTTATAAATAATTAATATTAAAAGTCAGGAGTATTTTAATATCTTTTATTATTATAATTTGAATATCGAGAATAAGTTTATTATTATTATTAATAGAGTTATTATTATTATTATTACGATTATTAATAGGGGCTTGGGATTCCTTGTTATTAAAGATAAGGTTTAATAACTCTTTACTATTCCTATTAATAATTTGGTTAATTCCGTTAATTTGATTAGACACCGGAATAATACTTTTGGGATAATAGTTTAGTATTATTACTTATTGAATTATCTTTTATTAAAGAATAGAGAGATTAGTTTATAAGATAGATAGTAATAAGTAATAAATTAATAGAATTAGTGAATTATAAAACTAGTGGATTCAGTATAGAACTAATCTCTGAATCCCCTAAGAGATTCAGGTAAATATCCACTATATATATATAAGTGATCACGTGTCTATCCCGCACTTATTCAATAAAGTGTATAATAGTGATATAATTGATTTATAATTAATCGGAGGAGCGAAAGTGTATAGACACTTGTAAACACTTTATTGATAGTATATAATCCAAGTCATGTATAGACTTACTGCGTGATTTCTTATATAATAACTAGTATATATTATAATTTATTTAATTCTGAATTTAAAGAGTTTCTTTTTACTATTAACTTTATTCTATTTAAAAGTCCTTTAAATAAAGTATTTTATTTTAATTAATAATATAACTTTTCTTTTATATATTATATAGAATAGTATAAATCCTATAAGTCTATATACTATTATTCTATTTACGAAAAGTATTCAATTTAATAAGTCTATTTAAAGTCTTTTATTTCCTTTTAATAATATTATTAGGATTTAAACTATTAATTAATATTTATATTTAATTATATTATTCGCTTTTATATTATATATAAAGATTATTATTCTAGTAATTTTCAATTTTTTAAATTTTATAATTATATTCTTTTTAAATTCTGAATTTCTATTAATCTTTAATTTTCTAAAAATATTATATTTATAAATAATTTTATTATAAATAAACTTTATTACTTTTATATTTATTAGTATTTTTATAAACTTAACTTTTATTTATTCTAAAAAGTTATTTCTTATTATAAGTAAATAATTATATTTTTTATAATCTGGTATTTTTATTATATTAATATTAATATAATAAAAAAGAAATATAATTTTTATTAAATATAAGACTATTTCTTATTTAAGTTTTATTTTAAATTAATATTTATAATAAAAAGTATAATATATTTGAATATTATTATAAAATCCTAATTATTAATATTATATAATTATTCTTATATATATAATTTCTCGTTTAATATATTTTATTTTATTATAAAATTCTTTTTTAATTATTTTCTTTTTTTTATTATTATTAATAATTAATCTCGAAAAGTAATAATTTATAATATTCTTTTATAATTTATAATTCTATATATTATAATTTAATATTTCCTTTTTTAACTTTTTATATTCTTTTTTTAAATAATCTTTAGATTTAATAAATATAATCAAATATTTTATAATTAATTAATATTTTTTAAAATAGTTATTATTAAATAGATTAAATAAAATAAAGTTTAATAAAGAAAAAGTTTTATTAATATTATAATTTCTATTAATATTTATATAATCTTTTATTAATTCTGAAATATTTAAATTTTCTTTTTTAGATCCTATTTATTTATTCTTCAAATTAATTATTTTAATAATATTTATATTTAATAATTTAATCCTTCGAGATTTTGTCTTTTTTATTTTATAATATTATATTATATATTTATATTATTCGATAAAATCAATTAATATACTATTAGTATTAATTTTATTCTTATATTTATTTTTAATATTAATAATAGTAATTCCTATTAGATTTAATTCTATTATAATAAAATTATTAATATTTAATTTATTTTCAGAATTATTTTTATATTATAATTTTCTTAATAGTCTATTAATAATAGTGTATTTCCTTCCTTTAATATATTATATTTCGAAATTAAATAATCGGATTTATATTAATTAGTATATTATTAAAACTTTTAAAAGATCTATTACTATTCTATTTAATTATATAATAAATATATTTATATTTATTTCTAAAATAAAATAAATATTATATAATTAAAAGTATAATTTTTATAAATACTTTAAGACTTTTTTATATTTTTATTTAATAATATTATATTATTATTCTATATAATTCTATAAATTTGATTCGAATCTGAAGACTCTTTTTTTATTTTTATTATTAATTTATTCGAGAGTTCTATTCTATTCTATTAGATTAATATTAATATTAAATATAATATTATTCTAATTATTTTCAAGATTATAATATAATTTATAAAATAATAATAGACTCGTGAACTTTTCCTTTAAAACTTTTATAACTTTCTCTTATTCAAGTCCCTATTCCTAATTAATTCCTTTCTTAAATAAATAATATATAAACTCGATAATCTAATTATAGTTTTATATTTATATATAATAATAAATATAAATACTTATAAATACTTTTACTTTTATTAGATTATTATATCTAATTTAATTATTAATCTTTTAAATTTTAATCTTTTCTAGTTCTCTTTTTTTAATTTTATATATGAAATTTATAATAATTATTCTATTATAATAGAATTGTAATTTCAATTTTATATATATACTAGTTCTTTTAATATATTCTAGTATTTAATCTAGATTTTATAAATACTTATATATATAATAATAAATTCCAGATAATTTGAATTTATTATTATAATTAATATATAATTCTTTAATACTAATATTATTAATAAATAATATAATCACTTTAGGAAATAACTTTTCTAGAATCATTATAATAATTCGTATAAATTAAATAATTGAATTAATAATTCCTTAAAGTAATATTATTATTTTCAAAAAACCGAATAGAATATAAAAAATAATTATATCTTTATTTCATTTATTTAATATAAATTAATTATATTCGAAAAAGAAATTAATTAAAAAAGTAATTATATAATTAATAAATTCTTTTAAGAATTTATTTACTAAAAGGAATAAATTAATATTTTATAAAATAATAGAATTCATTTTTATTATAGTATTAATAAATTTATATATTCCCATTAATTTTTTAATAATTAAAAATCACGGATTCCTATAAGGATTATTATATTTTTTAAATATTCCTTATTCTAGATATTCTTGAAATATCTTTATTATAATTGAAATTAAAACTCTAGAATATAGAAAGTTTAATTCCTATTATATCTTATATTTAATTATTTTAATTATAATTAAAAGGTTTATATTTTTATAAATCTTATTAATTTCTTTCTAATCGAATATAAGAATACTTTTATAATTAATTATAAACTTATCAAATATAGTCTTTTTATTATTCTATAATCAGATATTAATATTAAAAGTTTTAAATTATTCGAATATAAATCGAGAATCTCTAAATATTATAATAATCCTTAATAGTAAATAGTTCTTATATTTTCTAATATACTTTTATTTATATTCTCGAAACTTTATTCTAATATACTAATTCACGAGACTTTCAGGATTATCTTCTATACTATTATTAATATCTATTAGTTAAATCTTTTTTATTTTCGATTTATAAACTATAATAATTTTCAGGAATTATAAAACTCTTTTAGACTTTCTTTAAAATATTTTAGATATTAATCTCTTTTACTTTTTATTATCTTTTATTTAAAACTTAATTATTCTTTTCTTTTTCAGAAAAGTTATTTATTATTAAATTTTAAAGACTTTTATTTTATTTCTATTATATTATATTAATTTTTTCTATTCCTTTTCAAAATGACTTATATTAAAATCTCTTTATTCTCTTTTATTTTCTAGATTCCCTTTAATTTCCAAATAATCTTTTATTATTAATAAAAGATATATTAATTCCTTTTCGGAAATTTCCTTATTTAATAACTCCTTGACTTTCTATTCTTTTATATTAGAGAGTATTTTTAATATAATTTATACTAATATTTTCTCTATTTTCGAATCTCTAAAAATATCTTTAAATTCTTTAATATTCTATTTTATTTCTTAAATCTCAAATACTATTAAATTCAAATAAATAAAATCCTTTAGAATCTTTAATTTAGTCTTATTCTTTCTAATACATCTCTCGGATTATATATTAGATTCTAATTTTCCTTTATATTATTATTTATTAAATTATTACTTTTATTTATAATAATAGATTTCTTATAATCTCTGAAATTCACTTATTTCTTTTCTTTTTCTTTTATCTTTAATACTATTATAATTATATATAAAGTTCTAGTTTTAGGGTTTATAAATCTTTTATTTATTAAACTATTTAGTTAATAGAATATTATTATTTATATATAATTAATAAAAGATTATTCAAATAAGATCTTATTAGACTTCCGGATTAAGAAGAAAATATTTATATAATTAATTCCTTTTTTAATTTTAATCCTGATTCTTATTATTCTAATAAATCCGGTCTTTTTTCTATTAACTATTATTATAGTATAATATTTCATATTATAAATTATATATTCGATCTTTTATATAAATTATTCAAAGAGAATATTAATTTCGATTCTAGTATTAATTAATCCTGTATTTATCTATTTCTTAATTGGACTTATAAAGATAATTAGAAAGTATAAAAATAATATTATAAATTTCGATTCTATTAATTCTTTTTGAATAAGTGAATTTCCTTCTATTAAAATAAATATAGATATTATAGTTAATTCTAATAAATTTAATCTTATAAGAATATATTCAAGTTTATTCTTATATTCTATTAAATCTAGTATATTATTATATATAATATTTATTATTTTAATTATTTAAATATATAAAATATTATCTTTTTTCTATTAATAATTAAAGATTATAATTGGATTAAATATATAAAGAGTATTTATAATTATCTTTTTATTCTAATCGATTTTAAAAAAAGAGATTATTTATTTCTTTTTTATTATTCATTTAATAATTTCCTTTGAATTATTATTTAATATTATCTGGATTTCTATATCTTAATCTAAATTTATTTTTATTTTATTTATAATATTTTTAATTTAATAGAAATCTCCTATTTTATTTTATAATCTTATTTATTAGATTTATTCTTTTATATATACTTATTTTTTCAAGATCTATTTAATCCCTTTTATTATTTTAACTTTTTTATTTATAATAATAATATTACTAATAATATTTACGAATACTAATATTAGTAAGGCCTTATACTAATCCTTTGGTTTATTATTATCTAGTAAATTGAATTGGAACTAGTATTTATTTATCTCGAAACCTTTATTAATAATAGTTTTATTATTATCTTATATTATATTCCTGTCCTGATTTCTTTATATAATAGAGAGTAATATTACTTAATTCTCTTAAATATCTATTACTTTTATTCACTCTTGAATAGTTAATCGAGTCTCTTTTTCTATTCTTTAAAGATTAACTAGTTTAGTATTAATATTATAATTAAACTCTTTATCTTAAATAATAGTTCAAGTTTAATTAAATCACTTCTAATCTTTATTAAAGAATAATAATATTACTTTTACTCTTAGTTTTAATAATCTTTAATATTACTAATTTCGAAATTTATAAATATATTTCCTTTCTATTAAATATTATATTAATAGATAATTATAAATATAATAGTCTTTATACTCTGGATTTTCTATTCTATTAATAGTCCGATTATAATATCCGGAATACTTTTTATTAATTAATTAGAATCTTATAATATTTATATTATTTATAAATTCAAGAGAATTCCCTTATATTACTTTTTCTTTAATCTATCCCGAATTCTAATAATTTCTATTTCTATAATTATTACTCTCAAATTCATTATATCTATTATATTTATTATATTTATCCCGAAATTTATTATTATAATCTTTTCTATATTATAGGAATCCATTTTATTAATTAAATCTATTTAATTAATTATATTCACTCGATTAATTATATTAATTATTAGATAATTATTAGAATAGTATTAGGGATTTTATCTTATTAGTAATTATCTTTATTAGATTATCTATAATAC
Organism: Hyaloscypha hepaticicola; assembly: GCA_002865625.1. Classification (NCBI taxonomy): domain Eukaryota; kingdom Fungi; phylum Ascomycota; class Leotiomycetes; order Helotiales; family Hyaloscyphaceae; genus Hyaloscypha; species Hyaloscypha hepaticicola. Next base: position 24,533 of record KZ613597.1, read on the forward strand.
TATTAAGAGTATCCTGGATTATAATATAAACTTTTAATTTTATTATCTCTTTTATTAATTTATTGATTTTATTAAACCTTAATTATTTAGTCTTGGGAATTCGAACTATTACTAATATTATTTAACCTTTATATTCTTTAATAAAGCCCCTTGAAATCTTGAAGATTAATATAAATAGAAAAAAGAATAAAATATATTTCTAGTTCCTTTTAGGGAATAAATTATTTATTACTTTATTAAAATAAATTTATTTGATTTTAAAATAGTCTAGATTATTATACTTATTATACTATTAATATTTCTCTTTTATTTTATATATTTTAATTATTATTTTATATATTTTATTATAATTATAAATTTATATATTAAAAGATTTAAATTCGATATTCTAAAAGATTTTATTCTTGATTATATTATTCAAATCCTTTATAAATTCTCTAATATATTATATTTTATTAAATTCTTCTCGATTAATTAATATTTTTAAGATCCGATTAAATAAATTTATATAAACTTTAGAAATTAATTTACTAGTTTTTATTTTTTTAATAATCTATTTTAGAAATTTCCGATTAAAATAAAGTATTTTCTAATTATTATTCTTATATTTCTCTTTTAGAATTTTATAGAATTTATTTTTATTATAATCTATTTCAGTATATTCCAATATTATAATAATAGTATTCTTATATTAGGAATAGATATAATAGATAATCCTTTCTCTTTTTATCTTCTTGAAAACCTTATAATTATTATAAAGATTATTATATCTTTTCAGAAAAGTAAAGATATTTTCTTCTTAAAACTAGAATATTTCCAATTAGTTTAGAAATAATAGAGATATATTAATTATAATAATAATCTTATTTTCAGATATATTCTCGAAAACGGGAGATTAGTCTTTTGATTATAGAATTATAATATTAAGATTTATTATAATTAATCTTATAGTATTCAAGTCTCTTTTCGGTTATTCTTTTAAAGATTCTATTAATAAATTAATATCTAATATAGACTAAAGTCTTTATTTCTTGGAAAAAAGGTTTAAAGATCTTGAATTCTTTTTCTTTATTTCCTAATTATTTATATTTCACTTTAGTTATATTCCGATTCCTTCTCTATTATAATTAAACTAGTATTCTAAATAAAAGTCTTTATTATTATTATTTCCGTATTTAATTCTTAAATATTATTATTATTTTATTTAATATTTTTTATTAAAAGTTTATTTTATATATTCTATTCTAATTAGTTTTATTATTTATTTATTTTCTGATTTTTATAAATCTATTTTTATTATTCTAATTATTATTTATTATTCCTTTATAATTAGTTTTTTCTTTTTTATTAATTTCCAATTCTTTTTATACTCTTTTATTTCCTTTCGAATCTTATTCCCGAATACTCTTTATTTCTTTACTTGAAATAAAATACTTTTTCTTTCTAGTTCTCTATTTTTATTTCTTGATTCAAGTCTCCGGATTTAAATTAATAGTCTTTTTATATTTATTCTCAAAATAATAAAGATTAAAATCAAAATTAATAATATTATTTTATTATTAAGAATTAATACTTATATTTAATTTATAATTACTTTATATTATTCCTTTATAATTTCCGGTTTCTTCTTTATTTTATATTTCCTTTTTCCCGAATTAGTCTCTATTAGTTCTATCTTCTCATTTAGAATTAGACTTATATTTTATAATTAATCTAGTATTATACTATCGGGTCTCTTTGGAAATTAATATAAAATAATAAAATTATATTTCTATTATAATTATAATATATCCTATTAGATATAAGATAAAATAATAAACTCCCTTTTCAAGTACTAGAGATTAAAGTCCTGTTTTATAGAAACTTTAAAGGATTATAAGAATTTTAATTTGATTATATTTAATAGCATGATCGAGCCTTCGGTCGATTCAAGAGCCTTTAAATCAAGGTTTGCTTTTTTTTAAAAGTTTAAATTTAATAAAAATTAAAAAATTAAAAAATTTAAATATATTTTTAAAAGTAAAAATGAATATTAAAAATTCGTTTAATTCAAGTTAAAAACACGTTAATTTAATATATTTATATACGCAAAATCACGTGACTTTTAATA